>QRDG01000876.1:0-135633 GCA_012064385.1 Puccinellia tenuiflora | reverse complement strand
TTCTTCTACTACAAGGACGTGGCGCCGCCAAACCGTCTGCAGGGTCTCGCCCATTTCACCGACGAAGCCGGCACGCCCCTTGCCCTCATGGAAGAAGAAACCGTCGGTGAGGATGTCGGCTGACCATGCCGCCATTCAAGCGCGGATTTCGGATTTTTAACCTCCAGCTCTCCTCCCCTAACTGGGGGGGACACCATAATTTGCTGGATCAGAAGGCGGATAATGCTGATCCCATGAGGACCCATGAGGACCAGCGATAAAGACATGAATGAGGAGCTCTACCAAGCGCACCTCAACCGCCTTATCAAAGCCCGGCCTAACGAAGGCCGGCAATATGAAGAATCAATGCCGATGTATACGACAGCCAACCCTCCCCCAAAGGTACTTTGTCGGCACAGTGGAAACCAGGGTACCACGGGCCGGCCTGCCAGGGCCCACAAGATTCTTTGGGATATTTTCGCTAAGGACCAGGCTCTCCAAGCCTGGCGAGCTTCGCGAGGATTTTCCCCTCGCGAAGGGTTTTTCTCCTCGCCAAGGATTCTCTCCTTGGTGAGGGATCGCTCCTCGACAAGGCGTCTTCGACGCCGCCCGCAATTCTGCTAAGGACCAAGCTGAAAGGCTCGGCGAGGCTTTTCGCCTCGCGAAGCTCCTTCCTCGTGAAGCCATCTCTGCCTCCGCGGCAGAGCGCACATGGGCTCTGCGCATGTGCAGAGTGACGCGCGTGCCTACGCGCGATGACGACGACGCCGCAGTTGCCGTTTCCATGTATAAAGCAGTCAACAAAGCGGAGCCAAGCAAAGCGGACAACGAGTATTGCCTCTTTGGTGATAAGGGAACCGTCTGCAGCTACGCTCCAAGGACGACGTCACCGTGGGTCACCTCCCACCTCGGCAAGCGCCAGCCCACCGTCCAGCTGGTCGGTGCCCCTTTTCAGCTTTGGTGACGTCGTTCCCCTGCCGTGGACCGCGTCCACGAGCTTTACCTTTATGGTGGACTTCACCTTTATCGTGCACCGCGCCTCCTCCGTCGTCGCCGTGTGGTAACCCTTCCCGCCCAAATGTTTGGGCAGAAGAGGTCCAAGACGCCTATAAAAGGAGAAGGGGTGCGCCCAAAAAATCCTAGATCTGAAGACTAGCAAGTAGCCATGTTAGCCACCTCGAGCTCGACAAGCTCTCCTTGTACTGTTAAACTCTCCAAGCAGTGCAATACACCGAAGCAGGACGTAGGGGTTTTACCTCCACAAGAGGGCCCTGAACCTGGGTAAGGCCGTGCGTCCCATCTCTGCAGTGCTGTCCCGCAGCGAGTCCGACGAGCACCGTCGCCGGAGCACGTTGAGGGTTGTTTGATTCCGTGTTCGGCCCATTACTCGATCCTTCTCGAGACCACACCCAGTTCCTGGGACAGTTCTCCGACATACTTTGTCGGATTCAAAGTTCAATTCTTCAAGGGATTGCAACTTTAACAAGCTACCGCTCCTCCTGCTGGCAACCCGCGCGGCCGCCCGCGTGGGAGTTGCCGCCTCCGGCGCGCCGCACCGACCCCGAGCCCCGCGTCGAGCACCCGATGACGACGACATTGACCATGCTGAGGACGACCTCGGCGAAGAGGAGGCCTCCTCCCTGCACCCGTCGCGGGACCGTGCTGCCTCCTCGCTGGGCCGCCCTGCGCCCAGCCCGGGTGACTGCGCTCCTCATGGCGCAGGAGCTGCTGCAGTACCGCCCCACGCCGGCGGCTCAGGAGGCCTGGCTCAACCGCGTTCTCCGAACTCATCAGCGCCGCTCGCGTCGCCGCACCTGCACCGTCTCGTTCCCTGGTTCCTTCTGCACTTGTGGGGGACGTGGCGCACGGCGCGCCTCCCGCGCCTCCTCGTCAGCCCGCGCCCACTCCAGCTCCACTTGTTCCACCGCATCCTGCTCCGACGGGGGCTCCTCCTCGCGACGGCCGCGCTGCATCGCACGCGTCGTCGCCACACGACTGCCAAATCGCGCAGCGAGCCCCTGAGGATGCACGCGTGAGCATCGAGCGCGGGCAGGAACGCCGCAACCGCGCCATCCAGGACATCGCCACCGCCGGGCGCCACCTCCGCGCACCCCTCGCAACGGCACGGTCACCTACGGCACGACGGCCGCGTTCACTCGCAGCCTCCGTCGCGTCGTCTGGCCGGTCAAGTTCAGGCCGGACCTCCCTCCGCGCTACGACGGCAAGAACAACCCCCTGGAGTTCCTGCAGCTCTACTCTCTGGCCATCCAAGCCGCCGGGGGGCGACGACAAGGTCATGGCGAACTGGTTCCCCATGGCCCTCAAGGACTCCGCGTCCTCATGGCTCACCAACCTCCCCGCCGAGTCCATCAACACCTGGGAGGAGCTCTGCCGGTGCTTTCATCGCCAACTTCAAGGGCACGTACGAGCGCGGCCTCACCTACAACGACCTCCGCGCCGTGCGTCAGAAGCCCGGCGAGACCCTCCGCAAGTACATCCAGCGCTTCAGCCAATGTGCGCAACAAGATCCCCAACACCACCGACGCACAGGTCATTTCGGCCTTCCAGGCTGGGGTCACAGACGTGCGGATGCTCGAGAAGCTCGGCATCCACGACAACATCACCACCGTCGTCAAGCTTTTCGACTTGGCGGACAAGTGCGCCAAGGCTGAAGAGGGCCGCTTGTTCGTCAAGAACGAGCCAGGGGACCCCACCGAGGGGTCCAAGAAGAAGAAATCCTCCGAGAAGCGCAAGACTACTGCGGTCCTCGCGGCAGAGCCCGACGCCAAGCAGCCTCGCCAAGCTGCCACTCCAGCCGCAGGACTTGAGAAGAAGGATGATCGTCCCTTCTGCATCTACCACAACATGCATTCTCATGCCACTGAGGACTGCTACGACCTCAAGAGGCTTCGCGAGGCTCGCGAGGCTCGAGAGGCAAACGGAGGCCGCGGAGGCCGCGGCGGCCGCGGGGGGCGACGCTGGAACAACAACTACAACGACAACTACCAGCAGAACCCCCAGGCCAATGCTGCCCAGCCCGCGAACGACAACCTGCCTGCCGAGGCTGACGAGGGCTACCAGGTGCCTCGTGGGGCCGCTTGCATCCTTGGTGGGGCTCAGGCCCCTCGCTCCAACCGCCACTTCAAGCAACTCGCTCGCGAGGTCGCGGCAGCCCTCCCTGGAGTCGAGGCTTCCCGGCCCCTCAAGTGGTCCCAGTGCCCCATTACATTCGACTCCGGCGACCACCCCAAGTCCACCTCGACCGTTGGCACCATCCCGCTGGTCTGCACCCCCACCATCAACAACATCGCCGTCTCTAAGACGCTCATCGATGGGGGTGCCGGCCTCAACGTCATCTCCGTCGAGACATTCGAGAAGCTGCAGGTGCCCTACGAGCGGCTCATGCCTACCAGGCCCTTCTCGGGAGTGACAGAGGGTCTCACCACCCCTTTGGGGCAGGTGAGGCTCGCCGTCACTTTCGGCACCCAGGCCAACTACCGCACCGAGTTGATCGACTTCGACGTCGCGCACATCGGCCTGCCCTACAACGCCATACTCGGCTACCCCGCCCTCGCCAAATTCATGGCGGTGACCCACCACGCCTACAACCTCGTCAAGCTCCCTGGCTCGGGTGGCACCATTGTCATCCGCGGCGTGGTCTCGGACGCCCTGTATGCTGCGCAAGCGGCCTACAAGGCTGCCGCGGTGGCGTCACCCGCTGACGAGGACGAGGAACCCCTCCCGAGGCCCCCCGCGAAGAAGAAGCAGCTGTTCTCTCAGGAGAAGGCCGCGACAAAGCAAGTGTCTCTGGAGGCAAGCGGCTCGGGGGCTAGCGTCACCATCGGCGCCAACCTGCCTCCCAAATAGGAAAGCGCGCTCGTCGCCTTCCTCAGGGCAAACTCTGACATGTTCGCATGGACACCGTCAGATATGTCCGGAGTACCGAGGGAGGTGATCGAGCACCACTTAGCCGTGTGTCCAAACGCACGCCCCGTCAAGCAAAAAGCGCGGCGCCAAGCGCTAGAGAAGCAAGACTTCATCGTCAAGGAAGTAGACAAGCTGAAGAAGGCCAGCATCATCAAGGAAGTGGTCCACCCCACTTGGCTCGCCAATGGTGTGGTCGTCCCCAAGCACACCGGAGGAAGCCGCCTCTGCATCGACTTCACCGATCTCAACAAGGCCTGCCCCAAGGACCCCTATCCCCTCCCGAGGATCGACCAGATCATGGACTCCACCGCCGGCTGCGCGCTCCTCTGTTTTCTGGATGCCTTCTCTGGTTATCACCAGATCAAGATGGCAAAGGAGGACGAGGAGAAGATAGCATTTCTCACCCCTTGTGGTGTGTTCTGCTACGTCTGCATGCCCTTCGGCCCGAAGAACGCCGGTGCCACTTTCCAGCGCCTCATGAGGATCGCCTTGGGAGCTCAAATGGGGAGGAATGCAGAGGCCTACATCGATGACATCGTCGTCAAGACCCGCGAGAAGGACACGCTCATCCAGGACCTCGAGGAGACCTTTGCCAACCTGCGCAAGGTCAACATCAAGCTGAACCTCGCCAAGTGCGTCTTCGGGGTCCCTTCAGGCAAGCTCCTCGGGTTCCTGGTATCTCACCGCGGCATTGAGGCCAACCCCGACAAGATCAAGGCCATAGAGCAGATGCAGCCTCCTCGTCGCCTCAAGGACATGCAGCGCTTAGCGGGATGTATGGCCAGCCTCGGCCGTTTCATCTCCAAGTTCGGCGAGAGGGCACTGCCATTTTTCAAGATCATGAAGAGGTCCGGCCCTTTCAAGTGGACCCCTGAAGCGGCAAAGGCCTTCGAGGACCTGAAGAAATACCTGGCGAGCCCACCCATCATGGTCGCCCCACGCCCTCGCGAGCCTCTGAAGCTGTATCTTGCAGCCACTCCTCAGACGGCAAGCGCGGTCTTGGTGGCGGAAAGGGAAGAGCCAGTCCTCGACAAGCAGAACCCTGCCTCGCCAAGCCCAGAACCCCCCGACAAGGAAGCAGCCTCGTCAAGCCTCCAGCCCCAAGGAAACCTCGCCAAGGACTCCACCGAGCCTGGAGAGGAGCCAGCCGCTGCCTCACCAACGACTACCCTCGTCGAGCATCCCGTGTACTTCGTCAGCACAGTGCTGCGGGACGCTCGCGAGCGTTACCCCATGCAGCAAAAGCTCCTCTTCTCGCTCCTCATCGCCTCCAGGAAACTGCGCCACTACTTCCAGGGCCACCCCATCAAGGTGGTCACCTCATATCCCCTGGAGCAGGTCCTGCGCAACCCAAACGCGATAGATCGCGTCGCAGGCTGGGGCATAGAGCTACAACCCTTCGAGCTGGAGTTTGACACCACCAGGGTCATCAAGGGCAGAGTGCTGGCTGATTTCATGGCCAAATGGACGGACACGCGCAAGGAAGAAGAGCTTCCAGAGGAGGAAGCTACAGCCTCAGGAGGGACGACACCAAGCCACTGGACCATGCAATTCGACGGCGCCTTCGCGGCCAGGAGTGCAGGGGCTGGTGCCGTCCTCACCTCACCGACAGGCGACAAGCTTTACTACGCCGTCCAACTATGCTTCAAGGACAACGACAAGGTCTCCAACAACATCGCTGAGTACGAAGGCCTCCTCGCCGGGCTCAGAGCCGCCATCGCCCTCGGCATCAAGTACATCCTCATCAAGGGCGACTCCCAGCTCCTCGTTAACTTCTCCAACAAAAGCTACACGCCTAAGGACACCTACATGGTGGCCTACCTTGAAGAGGTACGCAAGCTGGAGAAGCACTTCAGGGGAATGGAGCTCAAGCACATCCCGCGGGCAGAAAACCAAGAGGCAGATGAAATTGCTCGGCGAGCAGCAAGAAGAGAAGCCCAGAAGCCTGGAGTATTCGAGGAGAGGCTCACCAAGGCCTCGGTCAAGCAACCTGTGGTCAACACCAACATCGACGAGGAGCTCCCACCTGCCCCACCGAGCGGAGCACCAAACTGTGGGTTGCCCTCGGGCGATCGCTTGCTGCTGACTCTGGTACGGCAAGACACTGGTTGGATCGACGAGATCAAGAACTACCTGCAGAACCGAGCCCTCCCCGAAGACGACGTATGGGCTGAGAGAATTGCTCGCCAGGCCAAGTCCTACTGCCTCCACGACGGAGACCTGTACCGCAAGCGACCCAATGGGGTTGCGCTGCGGTGCGTCCCTGCCGAGGAGGGCCGCCAGCTCATCAACGACATCCACAGCGGCGAGTGCGGCCACCACTCTTCCTCACGCACCATCGCAGGCAAGGTCTTCCGGAGTGGCTTCTACTGGCCCTCAGTGCTTCAAGATGCCGCTGAAATCGTCCAGTCCTGCGACGCATGTCAATTCCACGCCAAGAAAATCCACCAGCCCGCACAAGGACTCCAGACGATCCCGCTCTCCTGGCCGTTTGCGGTCTGGGGGCTGGACCTGCTGGGACCCTTCCCGCGAGCGCTCGGGGGCTACCGCTACCTCTACGTCGCCATCGACAAATTCACCAAGTGGCCTGAGGTGGAACCCATGTGCACCATTCCGGCAAAATCGGCGGTAAAATTCATAAGGAGCTTGGTCTGCCGCTTCGGCGTGCCCAACCGCATCATCACCGACAACGGCTCACAGTTCATCAGTGGCGCCTTCAAGTCTTACTGCGGCAGCATCGGTGCCCAAATCTTCTACGCCTCGGTGGCGCATCCACGAAGCAACGGGCAGGCTGAACGAGCCAACGCCGAGGTGCTCAAGGGCCTCAAGACGAGAAGCTTCAACCGCCTCAAGGCCAGCGGCAAGCATTGGATCGATGAGCTCCCCTCGGTGCTCTGGTCCATCCACACCACGCCAACGAAGCCAACTGGTGAGACGCCGTTCTCCCTCGTCTATGGCGCTGAAGCCGTCCTCCCCAGCGAGATCACTCATGGCTCTCCGCGAGTCCTGGCCTTCAAGGAGGCTGAGGTGGACGAACTTCGCAACGACGACCTGCTGCTGCTTGAAGGGCTCCGCCGAAATGCGGCCCTGAGAGCGGCAAGGTACCAGCAAGACCTCCGTCGCTACCACAGCCGCCACATCCGCCCGCGCACTCTCGAAGCAGGAGACCTTGTCCTGAGGAGAATCCTCTCCAGGGCAGGCCTCCACAAGCTCTCACCAATGTGGGAAGGCCCCTACAGAGTCGTGCACATCGCCAGGCCTGGCTCTGCGCGGCTCGAGACGGAGGACGGCGTTCCTGTCGCCAACCCCTGGAACATCCAGCACCTGCGCAAGTTCTACCCCTGATCGCCCTCGGCGAGCAACTTTTTGCATCAAGGGAGAGCCACGCACCATCATCCTCCACGAGGAAAAACTTCGGGCTCCCCTCTCTACTATACATTGCCGCGGGCCGTTCGAGAAGACTCCCAAGCCACCAAGCCTCGGCACGGTAACCTCTTCAGGCACCATGCCTTGGCGAGGTGGATCCCCATGCCGGTCATGGTGGAATGCAAGCTAAAAGCCACCCCCGCCTAGGGGCCCCCTGAGCTCTCTCTACATGCGTCTGCCTCGGGCACGCCCACCATCATCCTCCACGAGGAAAAACTTCGGGCTCCCCTCTCTACTATACATTGTCGCGGGCCGTTCGAGAAGACTCCCAAGCCACCAAGCCTCGGCACGGTAACCTCTTCAGGCACCATGCCTTGGCGAGGTGGATCCCCATGCCGGTCATGGTGGAATGCAAGCTAAAAGCCACCCCCGCCTAGGGGCCCCCTGAGCTCTCTCTACATGCGTCTGCCTCGGGCACGCCCCCTCGAGAGTCTCAGCCACAGCATGTGGACCCCATGCCCAGAGCATGGCGGATTTTTTGTGCTTCTGGCCATACCAGTGTAATGAACCTCTATTTCAGGCCATTCTGAACCTTTGCGCATCGCGCCAGCATATTTTATTACTTCGGCAAGCTCTAGCGTTTGTTTTTCTCTCTCGCTCGTATGATCCCTCATGCGTATCTCGCGAGCGGGGGCTAGCATGGTGCCATGCCACGGGAGCATCCCGGCAGCACCTAAAACCCAAGGGATCCGAGCTCTGAACTCGCGGGTCAGCTCTCATGCATGTCAACTCCCAAGGAGCTCTGAACTCATGGGTCAGCTCCCGCGCACGTCAACTCACCAAGGATCACCAAAACCTTGGTGCCTGTCCTCCTCGCAAGACACACATGAGGGAACCTACGAGCACTATAAGATTTTTAGCTATATGCTGCTTGTGGGTATGCCTATCTCTCCATGTGCAGGAAAGCAGGCTATCCAAGCCTCAGGCAACGTCAAGGCAAAAACATCTCGCCAGGGAACCAACACCCTCTCCAAGGCAGAATGCCTCACTAAGCTAAGTACAAACACTTGGTTGAATCTCCTCTCGCTGGTTTTTGTCCCTTGAGTCTCTTTTCTCTCTCCTACGCCTCATGGGCTGCTTGCACGTCAAAGGGGGGCCCCGAGCACCGCGCTTCGAGGAGCTCTTACTTCTTGAGGCCTCACGCACCCCCCGGCCTTGTGGAGCCCTGACTCTCACATGCCGAAGCGGCGGTGGTGTAGCGCCAAGAGAGGGTCCTAAGACGTAGAGCGAAAAAGACATGAAGGGGAAAGACAAAAACCACCCGAAGGACATTCGCAAGCACACTCCAGTATAGCTTAACAAGTTCTTACAAAGTTTACAACCAAAAACTACTAAGGTAATGTGCCCCATGCACGACCAGCTATAGGAAGTTCAGGCCATCGCGCCTCCTGAGGTGCCCACTCCGTCCACGGTAGCTTCCGCCTCCAGGGCGCCTCCCTCGCCGTCGCCTTCGTCTTCATCGACCAAGACTTGGTCGTACTTCCTGGCGAGCACCTCAGCGGCCTCCCCCGCCTTGCTGCGGATCTCGACCGGCTCCATCACGGCCTCGAGGTTGAACGAGGGCCAGAGCTTCAGGAGGTTGCTGAAGACGCGGCTGGTGGCAAGGACGAGAAGATCGCGGCTCTCCGCCACAACGCGCTCGTCGAAGCGCTTCGCGACCTTTTCAAGCTCCCCGAGGAATTGCCCGAAGAAGTGCGTGTATGCAGCCTCGTCGTCGATCCCTCCGGAGGGAAAGTGGGGGACCTCAATCCTCAGGTCGTCCCCGATGGCGTTCGCACGGCAAACCAGCTTGTGGAGCATGAGCTGGCGCTGGCGCGTCATGGCCCGGCTGTGCCGTGCGGTCTCTTGCGCTTGCTCCGGGCGGTCCGCGGCTGGCCCCACCTGCTGCTGGAGGTCGCTCAGGTCCGCCTTCAGGGCGGCGATCTCCTTCTCCGCGCGAGTCAGCGCCTCCTTGGCGCGCTGGAGGCGAGAGGTCAACTCCCTCTCCGACTTCTCGAGCCCTTCGATCTTGTGCAGGAACTCGGTGCGCTTGGTTGTGAAGCGCTCCTCCTGCATCTTGGCCTTGGCGTCGTAGTCGTTGGCGAGGCTCTCGCGGATGCGCTCAACCCTGGCGTCGGCTTCCTCCTGGGTCCGCTTCTGCTTCACCGCAAGGTCGGCATTGGCCTTGTCGTGCCGCTCCTTGCGGGTGGCCTCGCTCCTGGCCACCGAATTCTCGCGCTCTTGCAGTTGCCCCTCGCGGATGGCCTGGGCCGCCTCGAGCAGTTGGATTTGCTCCTCGCGTTGGCGCAGCTCTTTCTCCTGGAGGGAGAGCTCTTCCTCGCGCCGCTTCAGCTCGGCCTCGCGAGGCGCTAGCTGCCCCTCGCGGGCATCCAGTTGCTCGCGCAACTCCTTCAGGCTAGTCCTCGCGGCCTCGGACTCGTTGGCGAGCTTCTCCTCTGCGGCCGCCAGCTCCTGGTGCTTGGCGGTGGTCTCCGTTTCCAGCGCCACCCGGGCGGCGTCCAGCTGGTCCATGACCTCAGCCGCCTCCCGCTTGACGCTGTCGCGGGTCTCCTTCGCGAAGCGCGTCGCTTCTTCGCGCGCCGCCCTTGCCGCCGCGTCCTGCCGGCGGCACATTTCCACCCGCTCGTGGAGAAGGGCCCAGGCGTCAGCGAGCCTTGCCCGCTCCTTCTCCCTGGCGAGATCTTCCTCGGCGAGCTGCGCCGCCAGCTCGTCGAGCGCCTGCCGCGATTGGCGGAAGACAACGTCACGGCGAACCGTGCGAGGGCGCGGCCTGCTCAGCGCCAGGACCCCTGCGTCGTTGTGGGGCGCAGAGGCCTCGACGCTCGTCGAGGCGCCCAGGGCACCTTGCCCCGAGCTTGTAGCGGCCCCCGTCGCGGCGTGGGGGCTCGTGGGGGCGTCCTCCTCGCCGCCCGCGTCGAGAGCTCTCGGGGGGCTGGGCGTCCTCTCGCCCCCGGCCCCGCCGCTTGGGGGCTCCAGAGGCACCACCACCTCTTGCTCTTCGGGGGCGCTCCCCGCCCCTTCAACGGTGGCCGCGTCCGTCGCGGCCTCGGGCGCGTCCGCCCTTCTTGTTGGAGCCTCCTCCGTCTCTGGGGGCGGCTCCAGGACGATCTCCTCGTCAACCGCTTCCTCTTCCTCGCGGTGCTCGGCCGCAGGAGGAGTAGCAGCCCGAGTTGGCGGGAGCGTCGCCAGCTCAATCACCTCCTCCTCGTGGTGCTCAACCACGGGGGGAGAAGCTACCCTAGCTAGGGGCGTCGTCGCCCCCTCGACCACCACCACCTCCGCGCGGTGCTCACCCGCGGGAGGGATTGTCTCTTGCTGCGGCTCTTCAGCCGCCCGCCGCGGCTCGTCAGCCGCCTGCTCCGGCCCTTCGGTCGCCCGCTGCGGCTCTTCGGCCGCCCGCCGCGGCTTATCGGCCACAGGCGTCTCCTCGGCGGCGCTGGCGATCTCCCCGAGCTTGCGGAGGCGCCGCTTCCTCGGCGCCGCGGGTACACTGAAGAAACACAAGCAAAGCGAAGACCCCTCAGGAGGAGATTCTCTGAAGCAGATGTTGAAAGAAAGAAAGGACCAAACTTACTCGTCGGCCGCTCTCCACACCCTTTTCTTCCCCCTGGGCGGCTGGAGGGCGCTCGCTCCGGTTTCTTCGGGAGGCACCGCTGCCTTCTCGGGAGGAGCATCCCTCGAGGCGGCCCCGGCGTCCTTGTCGTGGAGGGCCTTGGTGCGGGGCTCGTGACGCCCTCTCCTGCTGCTGCTCTCCTCCTCCGTGGGGCGTTGGGAACGGACCACGTGGAAGGCGTCCTCGTCGCCGCTAGAGGAAATCTCCTGGAGGTCCGCGCCAGACGGCGCGTTCCTTGAACCTGCATCCTCGCCCGAGGGGTTGGCACCTCGGGAGGCCTCATCCTCGCCGGACTCTTCATCCTCGTCCGGCTCCAGCGCGTCGTCCGCCTGCTCCTGTTCTGCCGCCCACGGGTTGCGGCGGGACCCGACGAGCCTCGCGGGTCTGATGCCCCATTCATCAAAGAGGGGTAGGAGCCTACGGGCCTCGCGCACGCTCTCATCCACATAGACGAATAGCGGCAAGGCGTCGTCGTTACTTGGGGGGGGGGGAAATGGATGTCGTGGCAAAGAGGGCCCTCATGATCTGCTTCAGCTCGTCCGAGGAGAGGTCATCGGGGCTGAGGCGCATCCTATCATCCGGGCCTGAGTAGGTCCACATCGGCGCCGAATGCCATTGAAGAGGGGCAATGCGGCGTGCAACGAAATCCATCGCCACCATCCGGCCGGTGAGCCCGGCCTCGCGGAGCACCTGAATCCGCTCGTATACCGCCATAAGCTTAGGGCCCTCGAAGTCACCGCTCGCCCAACGCGCCCACTTCCTCGGCGGCGCCACGGGTACCTCCAGGTTGCGGTTCGACGACTTGGTGCGAACAAAAAGCCATTTCTGGCGGAACTTCTACACTTTCTTCGTTACCTCGGTGATTGCATTCTCCCCCTGCCAAGCGATAGGGATGTACTCTTCACTTCTGGCGGCGGCGACGCGGAAGGAGACACACCCGAACCGCTCGTTCGACTTGGTGCTCCGGAGGGAGTAGAAGCTGCGGAAGAGAGCCACCGAGGGGTGGACACCGACGTATGCCTCACAGAGGTAGGCGAAGATGGCGAGAATGAGCACGGAGTTGGGGTGGAGGTGAAGAAGTTGGATACGGTACGCTTCAAGGATCGCCAGGAGGAAGCTGGAGAAGGGAGGAACGAGGCCGGCGTAGAGTGTGTGAAAGAAGACGGGGTAGTACCCCACGCCGACCTTGCTGCCGCCGGGCGCTATGCTGGTGGCGCCGAGCTCGTGGGTGTTGGCGGCCACCAGGTGCTGCGCCCTGGAAACCATCGCCGCGCCGACGAGGGACTCCGGCATCGTCCCCTGGGGCGCGGCGCCCCGCGCCGCCGCCGCAGACGTGCCGGTCTGCATCGCGGCCTTGCCCTTCTGGCTGTCGGTTGCCCTCTTGGGAGCCATGGCCGCCGGAAGGAAAACTCGAAGACGAAGACCTCGGAAGTGGCGAGCTCTGGGAGGAAGAAGAGGTTTTTGGAGAAGAGGGCGGCGGAGTAATGGGAGAAGTGACGGGCGCTGCCCGCGCGCCCAGGCTTTATTGACTGGCTCCCAAGTCATGGCGGGCCCCGCCACGTCGCCCGTTGGAGCCGAGGAGGTCGTGGCCGCGGGTGCAACCGCAGCGCTCCACGTGTCACGGCCCTGTAGGAATCTTTGGCCCCTCGACGCTTCTCCTTCGTCCATGGGCCTCGGCGTGCCCGTCGCGGGCCCGGGGGCTACTGTCGGCATAGTGGAAACCAGGGTACCACGGGCCGGCCTGCCAGGGCCCACAAGATTCTTTGGATGATTTTCGCTAAGGACCAGGCTCTCCAAGCCTGGCGAGCTTCGCGAGGATTTTCCCCTCGCGAAGGGTTTTTTCTCCTCGCCAAGGATTCTCTCCCTTGGCGAGGGATCGCTCCTCGACAAGGCGTCTTCGACGCCGCCCGCAATTCTGCTAAGGACCAAGCTGAAGGGCTCGGCGAGGCTTTTCGCCTCGCGAAGCTCCTTCCTCGTGAAGCCATCTCTGCCTCCGTGGCAGAGCGCACATGGGCTCTGCGCCATGTGCAGAGTGACGCGCGTGCCTACGTGCGATGACGACGACGCCGCAGTTGCCATTTCCATGTATAAAGCAGTCAACAAAGCGGAGCCAAGCAAAGCGGACAACAAGTATTGCCTCTTTGGTGATAAGGGAACCGTCTGCAGCTACGCTCCAAGGACGACGTCACCGTGGGTCACCTCCCACCTCGGCAAGCGCCAGCCCACCGTCCAGCTGGTCGGTGCCCCTTTTCAGCTTTGGTGACGCCGTTCCCCTACCGTGGACCGCGTCCACGAGCTTTACCTTTATGGTGGACTTCACCTTTATCGTGCACCGCGCCTCCTCCGTCGTCGCCGTGTGGTAACCCTTCCCGCCCAAATGTTTGGGCAGAAGAGGTCCAAGACGCCTATAAAAGGAGAAGGGGTGCGCCCAAGCAAAGGGTTCGGTCTTCGGTTCGGTCTTCGGTTCGGTTTTTGGAGTCTAGGAGCTTACCCAAAAACCCTAGATCTGAAGACTAGCAAGTAGCCATTGTTAGCCACCTCGAGCTCGATAAGCTCTCCTTGTACTGTAAACTCTCCAAGCAGTGCAATACACCGAAGCAGGACGTATGGGTTTTACCTCCACAAGAGGGCCCTGAACCTGGGTAAGGCCGTGCGTCCCATCTCTGCAGTGCTGTCCCGCAGCGAGTCCGACGAGCACCGTCGCCGGAGCACGTTGAGGGTTGTTTGATTCCGTGTTCGGCCCCTTACTCGATCCTTCTCGAGACACCCAGTTCCTGGGACAGTTCTCCGACATACTTTGTCGGATTCAAAGTTCAATTCTTCAAGGGATTGCAACTTTAACAAGCTAACTTGTATTTATTCTTCAGATTCCAGGCGTTTCCGCTTCTGGATCAGCTGGCGCATCTTCGTCCAGCAAAGTGACCAAGCGGCCTATCACTTTTTCTTCGGCTCCTGCAGAGAGCCGAAAGAGGAAAAGCCAATCTATCACGATTGGCGCGAAGTCATCCGAGGATGACGACGCTCTCGCTGGGCTCAACATCCCCAGCAAGAAGTAAGTCGGCTGACAACATTTCTTCCTTACTCTGCAACATTGCCGGATTTGCTAAGCCTGACCCTTTACCTTTTGCAGGATAAAGAAGGGTACAACCCTTAAGCCCAAAGTATGCGCCATGTGGAAGAAGACATCTCCCGCTATTGCTCCTGCTACTCCTTCAGCCCCAAAGCTGAATCCGCCTGAGGAGAGCACCCACAACGTGGCGGCAGGCCCTATTCTGGGAAGAGCCGGGATTACTCCTCCCCCGCAGTGGACGGAGATTACGGGAAAGGTGACAGCACCTCCTTCCCCACCAAAGGCTGAAGCTCCGGCTAATGATGCCCCGTCCTTTCCTCCAATCAAGGCAGAGGCCTTTGACGAAGAGGGATACATTAAGCCGGAATTCATGAGCCGGTTTATGCGCATCCCTCGGCTGCCCCGGAAGAAAGGAACAACCGTCCGGGATGATGATCCGGATCAGACAAAGGCCTATGACACCCTTGATGTCATAGAGATTCTTGAGGACCAGCAGAATTACTTTGCTGAGTCCTTTGAAGCTGGCATGTCCCTTCTGCACGAGCACTACCAGGTAAATATCTTCCCCAGTAGCCCCGAGCACTATGCCAGGCTAAATTATAAGAGATAGCCGACATAGTGCTCCGAGACAATACATATGCATCCACCTAGCCCCCCAGCAATTAAATGCCGTCCTGTAGCCACCTTGTCATACCAATACCGCTTTAGACTTTTAGCGACTCCTTACGCAGATTCATCGAGAAATTGGCGCTGAAACCATCAATTCTTTGGGTTTGCGAAATCAGGAGATGCGCCGGCTAAAGACCGAGCTGGCAAACAAGGACGCCATTATCACCGGGTTTGAAGCGGACCGGGTCATGTATCAAAGTAACAATGCCGAAAACCCTTAACTTCTTGTATCCGGCTTATTTTTTATACTGCTAACTATTTGTCTGTCGCAGACGCCATCAACAAGGCCAAGGAGTTCACTGAGAACATTGGTAGCATCGACCGGCTCCGCAACGAGAACATTGAGCTGAATAAGCTTAATGGGATGATGAAAACGGAGCTGGAGGCAACCAAGAAGAGCCTTGCTCAAGCTGAACAAACCTTGGAGACGGAGAGGCAGAGCAACAAGGATGCTCTCCGTGACGTTCAAGACCGGCTTGACAAGCGTCTTGACGAATCGCTGGCCATAGACAATCAGCTTTTGATTAAGTTTATACTTAAGAACTCAATTTTGTTGTCTTTATGTCTGCCTGCTTAGTAATTTAACTTCGCCTTTTACAGCTCCGGCTGGCTTGGGCCACGAGCTATCAGTGGAGAACCGGCTTGACCGGATCCTGGAAGTAGGGGAGCTTATCCCGAAGATCCTTTCTTCGGGAAGAAAGCTTGTCGAGAAATTCTTTCCCGGCAACCCCGAACCTTTGGCGAACTTTGCAGATTTGGCGACCGAGTTGGACGAAGCGACATCGTTCTTTGACGAACGGCTACGGTCCAGCGCTCGTGGAGGCGCGAAGACGGCCTTGGGCCTGATGATGGCGCACTACCCGGAGGCTGAAGCTTGGCGCGTGGCATCCGGCTTTCCTCTTGAAAAGGAGGACGGCTCACCGCTGGACGACCAAGAGCGCAAGAAAATCCTTCACTCCGTCTCAGGCTACGCCAGCAAAATCGCCAAGATGGTTTCTTTGACCACCATCTTCAAGGAAATGCCGTGCCCACCAACTCCCGTCCAGTCTGACGATGACGGCGAGGAGGCGAACAAATCTGCATAAGCCGAATTTGCTCCTTTGAGCCGGCTTACTTATCTATTTTGCAAATTTGCAATTTTTATGCCTTAGTTTAATCTGGCCTTGCAACCTTAGCCTTTAAGCGCCGACAAACCTATTGCGAAGCAAACTTGCTGAGTAACAGGGTACACAATGACCAATCTGTTTAGACCCAGATCAAGTGCCACCTTTCGGTGCCGAAACACACTTTGAAGCAACCCGGCGCAAAAAGCTATCAGATAAATGTTATTTGGCAAAGCTTTTGGTTTTTCATCACCTTAAGGCAGATTCAACAGAAAAGAGTTTACCAACTAGCAACACAGGCAATTTCAGGTAAACAGATAACATCAACAAGATCATTGGGAAATAAAGGATGGTACTGATTCTCCAATTTCATATGAGAGAAACCAAATTCTTATTTCATGATCACATTGACAGGGTTACAATAGAATTTTCTAAGTGTAAAAAGGACGTAGCTGAGCGATATTCCAGGGACGTTTCGTCTCATCTAAGTCGTCATCTACAAGCCTTTCCTCTTGCGACCTTTCTTTCTAGGATCTTTCTTTGAATCCCTTAAGTCAAGGAGATAGTATGACCCGTTTCAGTGCTTTGATGATAACAAAAGGTCCTTCCCATGGTGGGGATAACTTGTGCTGCCGGCTTTGCACAAGCCGAAGCACTAAGTCGCCTTCTCGAAAAGACCGATTCCGAACTCTACGGCTCTGATAGCAACGTAGATCTTGCTGATAGATGGCAGATCGTTGGAGAGCCAGCTCTCTTTCTTCTTCGAGGATATCTAAGCCGTCTTGATGTGCTTCTTCTGCGTCTTTCTCGACTCGAGGCGAATCGTGGATCATGTCGGTTGGCAATACTGCTTCGGCTCCGTAAACAAGGAAGAAAGGAGTGAAGCCGGTTGACCTGTTTGTGGTAGTACGAATACTCCATAGGACAGCTGGCAATTCATCTACCCAAGCGCCAGCTGCTCGATGCAAAGGAGTTTCAAGACTTGGCTTAATACCCTGCAGAATTATGCCGTTAGTACGCTCTACCTGTCCATTGGATTGCGGATGCGCCACCGATGCCACATCGAGCCGGATTTTGGAACGGCTGCAATACTTCGACAGCTCACCGATGGCAAAAATTTTGCCATTGTCAGTGATAATGTTGTGCGGAATGCCGAACCGGGTTGCTATCTCAACGATGAACTTCGTAGCTGTAGCTCCGTCGAGTTTTTTTATGGGCTTTGCCTCCACCCACTTTGTGAATTTGTCGACCGCCACCAGTAGATGAGTTATGCCTCCTCTTGCCGTCTTGAAAGGTCCTACCATGTCGAGCCCCCAGACCGCAGAGGGCCAAGTTATGGGGATCGTCCGGAGCTCCTGAGCCGGCAAATGAGCTTGCTTTGCGTAGCGTTGACATCCTTCACAAGTTTTGCCGATGTTGATAGCATCCTCCTTAGCCGTCAGCCAGAAGAAACCGTGCCGGAACGCCTTGGTGACCAATGCCTTTGCCGCCACGTGATGCCCACATTCGCCAGAGTGGATGTCCTCAAGGATTTGTCGCCCTTCTTCTGGAGAAACACATCTTTGAAAAATGCCGGACGTGCTCCTCTTATAAAGCTGTCCGTCAATGATCATGTACGCCTTTGCTTGGCATTCAATCTGACGGCTTAGTACTTCGTCATCCTTCGGCAGTTTCTTGTTTATCAAGAAGTCGATATACGGCGTGGTCCAATCTGGAGTTACCAAGCACACGTGAACCGATTCTGCCGACAAGGGATAATCTTCGTCACCGCCTTTGATGGACGGCTTATGCAGATGATGAAGGAACACATTTGGAGGTACCTCCTTCTGCTTTGAGCCTATCCTGGCTAAGGCGTCAGCAGCTTCATTGTCGTCCCGGGAGATATGTCGAACCTCTAGACCGACAAAACATCGGCCGAACTCGTCGACTGTTCTCCTGTATTCTGCCATTGTAGGGCTCTTTGTGTCCCAGGCTCCATCAAGTTGCTGCGCTACAAGGTCCGAGTCGCCGAAGAAGAGAATGCACTTTACTCCTAATTCCTTAGCCATATGAAGGCCATGGAGGAGGGCTTCATATTCTGCTACATTGTTTGTGGCATCAAAGTGGATTCGGAGGACATAGCTAAGCTTGTCACCCTTGGGTGACTTTAGCACTACGCCAGCCCCCGAGCCTTCTTTCATCTTTGAGCCGTCGAAGTGCATGATCCAATACTGAGAATCCGACAAAGGTGTGCTTTCCATCGCCTCAGTCCAATCTGTGACGAAGTCGGCTAGGACTTGAGATTTGATGGTGGTTCTCGGCTTGTACTGTATGTCGAACGCTGCTAATTCAATACCCCATTTGGCGACTCGCCCTGTTGTGTCGGCATTGTTGATGATGTCCTTAAGCGGAGCTTTACTGACCACCGTGATTGTGTGATCATGGAAATAATGCCGCAGCTTCCTGACGGCAAAGAATACGCCGTAAGCCAACTTCTGGTAGTGAGGATAGCGCTGCTTCGAATCTGAGAACACCTTGCTAATGAAATAGACACGGCGCTGATCCGGCCATTGCTTTCCTTCTTCCAGGCGCTCGACTACAATGACGGCGCTGATGACAAAATTTGTCGCCGATATGTAGAGCAAAAGTGGCTCCTTTTCCCTTGGAGATGCCAAGATTGGAGCATGCGTCAATGTATACTTCAGATGAGCTAAGGCTGCCTCTACTTCCTTGTCCAGACAAAATTGTCCGACTTTTTGAGAAGTTTGTACATGGACAAAATTGTCCGACTTTTTGAGAATCGGCTAACGGCCGCGGCGGAACCCGTAAACCGCTCTATGTCCTTCAGACAAGTCGGCCTTTCAATGTTTTGAATCGCCTTTATCTTTTCCGGGTTAATTTCAATTCCTCTTTGGGAAACAATGAAGCCTAGAAGCTTGCCTGCGGGTACACCGAAGATGCATTTTGCCAGATTAAGTTTCATCTGGTACTCCTTTAGATTTGCAAAGGTTTACGACAGATCGGCGATGAGATCGCCCCGCTTCTTCGACATGACTGCAATGTCGTCTACATAGATGTGAACATTTCGGCCAATTTGCTTGTCCAAACACCGCTGCATACACCTTTGGTAAGTAGCACCGGCGTTCTTTAAGCCGAATGGCATTGTGACATAGCAGTAATTGCCATATGGCGTCGTGAAGGATGTCTTGATTTGATCTGACTCCTTCATCTTTATCTGATGGTAACCCGAATAAGCATCCAGAAAACATAGCATCTCTGAGCCGGCAGTTGAATCAATGACCTGATCGATACATGGTAAGGCGAACGGATCTTTAGGACATGCTTTGTTTAAGCTGGTGAAATCAATGCACATACGTAGCTCAGAGGTGTTTTTCTTTGGGACAAGCACGGGATTTGCTAACCAATCAGTGTGGACAACTTCACGGATGAATTTGGCGGTAGTGAGCCTTAGGATCTCCCTCCCTACCGCCTTGCGCTTCTCTGTTCCGAGCCGTCGGAGACCTTGTTTGACCGGCTTAGCGTCCTTGTTGACCTTTAAGGAGTGCTCGACAAGTTTCCTCGGGACACCTGGCATATGAGATGGAGACCAAGCAAAGATGTCCCGGTTCTCACGGAGAAACTTGACGAGCTCGAATTCCTATTTGTTGTCGAGGCCAGCACCAATGGTGGTCTCATTTGTCGGATCTTCTTCTGAGAGCTTTATTTTCTATGTGTCATCCTTTGGCTTGAAGCTTGAGTTGACTTTGTAAGACGGCTTTTCTGTTGCCGGCATCTCATTGGGACTCATTGTTTTCTTCAGGTCTTCCAGTTCTTCCCTGGAGATTTCTTCTTCAGCATGGACGGCATTGGCAGCCTCACACTCCTTTGCCTTCTTGAAGTCTCCCTTGATTGTGATGATCCCATTGGGTCCCGGCATTTTAAGCTTGCTATAGATGTAGCATGGCCGAGCCACAAATGAGGCGGAAGCCGGATGTCCAAAGATTGTATGATATGCACTTTTAAATGGTACCACCTCAAAGGAGACATCCTCTGTCCGGAAATTGTCAACACCACCAAAGGTGACCTTTAGGGTGATTTGTCCCACCGAAGAGGCTTGTCGCCCCGGCACAATCCCATAAAACTTCACAGTGCTGTGGGTGAGTTGTGACTCGGAGAGACGCACCCTCTTCAACGTTGCGGCATAGAGTATGTTGATACTGCTTCCTCCATCCATGAGCACCTTTGTCAACTTGTATTTGTCGACTATAGGGCTGACAACTAAAGCGTAGGTGCGCTTTGTAGGCACTTTGTCCGGATGATCGCTGCGATCCCAGGTGATGGGAGTGTCGGACCAATCCAAATATTGTGGCACCGCAGGCACCGTAGCATTAAGTTCTCGCCAAGCCGCCTTTTCCTTGCGAGACGAATCTGTTGCTAGGTTGACGATGAGACTCTCTGCATGCTTAGGGAATTTACTGCCTTTTCCTTCTTTGGAGGCTGCACCATCAGATTCTGAAGCAGCGTCTTCCTTCTCCTTATCGTCCTTTCTGGACTTGCGCTTGTTTCTCGATTTACCGGCTTTGGGGTCCTTGGCGATGTCCCGATTGATGTGACATTGCTGGATCGTGTGGGAGCTTGTCCCATCCGGCCTGAGGTGATGGACACAGGGGTTGTGCTTAATGTCGTCGTACTTCACCGTTGGTGGCCGGGATGATTGGTTATTTGCCGACTTTTTATTCTGCCACTTTCCGTTGTTTGAGCCACCTTTGCCAAAGGCGGCGGCAACGTGTGAGGGGCCGGCTTGATCTTCAATCTTCTTTTTCCCGGACTCCCGTCGGCGGTTTTCGGCATCTTCCCTGTTGTCATCGTCAGCTGCAGCGTATTTGTTTGCACAGGCCAATAAGCCGCCCAAGGTTTCCGACTCGTCGCTGTAAATCATGAAGCGAAAAGTCGTCCCTTTCCTCAGGGATTGCTTGAAGGCATGGATTGCCTGTGTCTCTGATACGCCTTCGCAAGCATTTTTGATTTCACTCCATCGTGAAACAAATTCACGGCTAGACTCGTTCTTTTGCTGCACGCACCGCTGTAAGTCGAATATGGACTTGGGGCGCTTGTATGTGCCCTGGAAGTGCTGAATAAAGACACGCTTCATGTCACTCCAGGTGTGAACTGTCTTTTCCGGCAAACCTTCAATCCACATGCGTGCCGTCCCGGTTAACATCAGGGGCAAAAATCGCACTTTGGAGTCGGCACTGCCTTCATATATGTCGCAGGCACTGACGTAATCTGAGAGCCACGTCTCAGGGTTAGTCATGCCGCTGTACTTCTCTACCATCTTTGTTACATTTGACAAAGTGGGAGGTAAGATTTGCTCTCTGATGGCTCTGCCAAAACATTTGGGGACGAGGTATTGGGCATCTCTGGCCGACTTCCTCTCCTCGATTAGGCTTCGCACATCATTGGCTGAAGGCGGCTTATCCACTGATTTTCCTCGCCTTGGATCATCCCTTTGACGGCTTTGGCTCGCCCGACTTGCGTTATGCGGTGGACTTGGGGACCTTTGCCATCGTGCAGGGGGTACGTACTTGGAGGGGTTATCTCCCACTTTGCACGGTGGAGGTGGCGGTGGAGGCGGCATATCATCCCTGCTTTTCTCCTTCCGGGGTGGTGCCACCTTCTCCTTGCGAGGGTTCTCCTTCCGTTCCCGGCTTTGGTGTCCTGCCCAGCTATTGTCAGCCTCACGATGGTGAGACGAGCCTGTCCGGGATTCTGCACCCTTTGGCTGCCTGTCCTTCGGGTTCTTGTCGTCGCCTTTGTTGTGGCTGCTTGAGCCGGCCGGGTCATCGTCCGGGTCTGCGGGCGCAGCAGACTTCGGCTTATTGGCCATCGAGTTGCAAAGACGAGATACATCAAATAGCTTCCCCGACTTGACCTGCGAGTCGTTCTGCTGCCGCTGTGCAACCTCTAGTAGATAAGCCGAATATTTAAGGCGAGCGTCGCGGTCTAATGATTTGTCGAACATGACCTCCTGAGCTGCCTCCATGTTCTTTGCTGGGGTGTTGAAGTAGCACAGCTTGGTCACCGGGTCACGCACATGGTGGTACCTTCTCCAGACCGAGTTAACATGGTCCTCCTCCCACTTGGCGCGAAAATCCAGCTTCTTGTGCAGGTTCTTATCGTGAGCCGGACGGAAAACATCGTCGGCTCCCTTTTCCCTTTGCTTACGGATGAACTCTGTTTCTTTGTTTGTGAGGTCGAGTTCCCGCTCCGTTATTTTGGTGGCTTGCTCAACCAGAAGAGCGCGGCGCTTCTCAATATCTTGCAACGGCGCATCAGGGGGGAGTGGGGTCAGTATCTCCTCATACTTTGCCATCTTCTCCTCAAATCCCTTCTCAATCAGATAGCCGGTTGTAGTGATATCGATGCCTCCATCAGCCGGCAACTTACTGGTTCCCTTCAATGGAGCCAGTGGCGGCACAAAGTCCACCTTCTTGTGCCCGACTTCTGGAGTCTTTTCTTCGCCATTGGCGGCTTTTGAGGTATTGGGGTCGTCTTTAGGATCAGAAACAACATCGCCCATTAAAACCTCGACAGGGCGTCCCAAACAGGACGCAACCTTCCGACTGAAATCGTCGGATTCTCCTTCAGATTCAGGGTCTTGCTCCATAGGAGTAGTGTCCACTGATCCGGCTTCTGAATCTGCCCCAACCTGCAAAGCAGGGAGGATCGACTCAGGTTCAGTCATCGACTCGTTTGAGCCGGATTCTCCAGCCATGCCGACAAAGTGGAATTCCGGCGCCGCCATAGAGGTTGCATCATCTTCGGAGTCCTCATCATCAGCCTCAAACGCTAGATCCAGATCGGCGATCTCCTCAGAGTCCAGATCCGATCCGTCTTCAGAGTTGTAAGGGTGGGTGGTGGGCAAACTCGATGTAAAACAAAGATCGTCCAAAGCCTTGGCGGTGAAGCTGACGAAGATGTCGAAGCCGCCGATGGAGACCATGGACCAGCCGGCGGGATCCTCCTTTGCCGGCGTCCAAAAGCCGTCATTGAAGACGTGGCCGGCTCCGGTCTCGTCGAAGTAGCTGACCAAGCCGACCGCAATGGTGTCGCCGACGCCGCCCGTAGATCCCGGTAGGAACGAAACCCTGGACCTCTCTTGCCCCACGGTGGGCGCCAACTGTCGTGGTATTGTAGAATCTAGCCTCGGCAGGGGTGCCATCGAGCTAGGTAGAGTGAGGGGCTTTGGAGAGGTGGGATATTCCGGCGACGGGATAGACACAAGTTTACCCAGCTTCGGATCACACGACGGTGGCGTGATCCTACGTGCTGCTATAAATCACTATAGAGACAATTCCACCGAGTTACAGTGAGATCTCGCCGAGACAAAGGTTCTCGTCGAGATTGCTATGTCTAAGCAGGATTGTCTTGAGTTGTCTCGATCTGCCCTAAGGCGTCCCGTCGGCCGGCTTATAAAGGCATCCGGCCTAGGGCTTACAGGAGGAAACCTAACCGACTAAGTCATAGAGTCCTAAACTAATCCGGCTTGGGCCTTGCCTTGTGGGCTAAGTCTTCTGCAATGCTGGCCGCCTTCTGGAACCTTCCTTAGCCGGATGAGCCTCCTGTGCTTCATTGTACTGGGCCGCCCGGTAAGCCGGATTCTGGCTTACCACCACTATGGGCCACCCTGGTACGCTGGCTTGTTTTCACATCCGTGAAGGCACCTGTTCGGCATAACCCCAACACTCATAGTTTGAGATTGTTCGAACCCTAGCTATTGTCTAAGTACTATTCTACATGTTTGTGAATTGCTACTTGTCATTGTTTTGTGGGGAGATTATATTTTCAGATTGTGTTGTATCACTTATGCCATTGAATCATATCATGTCTTCGCGTTGTGAGTAGTTCTCTCATGTTCCTGGGGGCATAGGATGGATTGGCAATGATTTATATATGACATGTGTTGGTATTTTGTCTAGTGTTTATCTTTTTATGTAATTCTATGATGGTGTTGTGCGAACGTCGACTGCACATCACTTCACCTATATGGGCTCATAGGAGAACACCGTAGTGTAATGGAGTGAGGGAGACTTGGGAGGACATGTAAACCTGAGACCGAGTCATGAAGTTGCATTATGAGGGTATTAGTATCGGGGACCTTGGAGTTTAAGGCTATGGTGAGACTCTATGTCTTAATAACTCTTGTGCAGTCATTTACTTGGCCATAAGAACCATCATAAGGGGGTTTAGTTTATTTATTTAACTTTACCTAATTATGGCTCCGTCCAAAAGAAGATTAAAACTTGACAAAATGCTTACCTTGTTGTTCTAGTAATATTTATGCCATGAAGTCTAGGTAGCCCTTGGGAATGTTCTCCACTAATAAGAAACACACTCTTGAGCTTGTCCTCTTGCTGCATACAGGATTGGGCTTTCTCTCTTTGAGAGCTTTCACTTGTCATATTTTGTTTTCAGCTTTTTACTTTATTGCAAACTCTACACCAAAAACCCAAAAACACTTGCATCATTTAATCATTTTAGTTTGTCTAGTGCATAGATAATAAGAGAAGTGACACTCTTATTTGAGAGGATAAATACTTATACCTTCTACTCCTCATGGGATCGATACTATACTTACACATTGAAGATTTCAACGATCCCCTATACTTGTGGGTATCAGAAATTAATGACAATCTCTACGGACTAATGTTTGTATTGAGCTATATTTGTAAGTGTGTCCATAAGCATTGTTTGATCTCCATTTGTTGGAGTCACACTACCACAGAAATGGCTATCAGTGGCGCACCAAATTGGAATTCTGTGGCGCACCCCCAGGTTTGCTGGGTGCGCCACAGAATTCTCGCCACAAAAATATTTTCTGTGGCGCACCTTGCTTGGTGCGCCACAGAAATGTGAGAATTCTGTGGCGCACCAAGCAAGGTGCGCCACAGAAAATATTTCTGTGGCGCACCTGGCCTGGTGCGCCACAGAATTATGAAAAAATTCAAAAAATGCAAAAAAAATATAAAAAGTTTCAAAAAAATCAAAATATGAAATAATATGACAAATCCTAATTATTTGAATTTTTTCAGATTTTTTGCACATTTTGAACTGATACCTTCCCGCTAGGTCACCCATCCTCAAATTGCTCCAACCCTAGCACGCTTAACTTCTAAGTTCCACCCACTTCACCTACCCTTGTGCTACTCAAGTTCTTATTGATATATATATCATATGAATCCTCTTAAGTCTTGTATGTGTATATGTTATGTATGTGTTATAAATGTGTGTTTTTAAATTTCAGATTTTTCAAAAACTTCTAAACTTTCAAAAGGAGATTCAAAAGTTTCAAAAGATCCAAAAAAATTAAAAAACTTAAATTTTTTAAAAAAAAACTTTAAAAAATTCAAAAAATCCAAAAAATTCAAAAAACTTATTTTAAAAAAAACTTTAAAAAATTCAAAAAATCCAAAAAATTGAAAAAACTTATTAAAAAAACTTTAAAAAATTCAAAAAATCCAAAAAATTCAAAAAACTTTAAAAAATTCAAAAAATCCAAAATTTTCAACAATCTTCTTTGTTATAACTTTTTTTTGGAATTTTGGAATTTTTTCTTTTTTTTTTTAATTTTTGAATTTTTTTGATTTTGTAGAAAAAAATCGTCTGTTTGAAATTCTGTGGCGCATCCTTGGCATTGGTGCGCCACAGAATTATTGGGCGGGATTCAGAATTTCGAATCCCGCCCAATAATTCTGTGGCGCACCAATGCCAAGGATGCGCCACAGAATTATTGGGCGGGATTCAAAATTTCGAATCCCGCCCAATAATTTTGTGGCGCATCCTTGGCACATGCGCCACATAACTTTTTTTCCTTTTTACCCGGTTGGACGTTTCTCGGATTCTCAAAATTCCAAACGAAAAAAAAGTTATGGCCAACAGAAGAATTTTCCCAGCAAAATAAAAAAATCAAAAAAAGGAAAAAAAATTCTGTGGCGCATCCTTGGCATTGGTGCGCCACAGAATTATTGGGCGGGATTCAGAAACTGAATCCCGCCCAATAATTCTGTGGCACACCAATGCCAAGGATGCGCCACAGAATTTCAAACAGACGATTTTTTTCTACAAAATCAAAAAAAATCAAAAATTCAAAAAAAAATTAAAAAAAAGAAAAAAATTCCAAAATTCCAAAAAAAGTTATAACAAAGAAGATTGTTGAAAATTTTCGATTTTTTGAATTTTTTAAAGTTTTTTGAATTTTTTGGATTTTTGAATTTTTTAAAGTTTTTTTTTAAATAAGTTTTTTCAATTTTTTGGATTTTTTGAATTTTTTAAAGTTTTTTAAATAAGTTTTTTGAATTTTTTGAATTTTTTAAAGTTTTTTTAAAAAAATTAAGTTTTTTAATTTTTTGGATCTTTTGAAACTTTTGAATCTCCTTTTGAAAGTTTAGAAGTTTTTGAAAAATCTGAAATTTAAAAACACACATTTATAACACATACATAACATATACACATACAAGACTTAAGAGGATTCATATGATATATATATATCAATAAGAACTTGAGTAGCACAAGGGTAGGTGAAGTGGGTGGAACTTAGAAGTTAAGCGATTCAAATAATTAGGATTTTTCATATTATTTCATATTTTGATTTTTCTGAATTTTTTTGAAACTTTTTATATTTTTTTTTGCATTTTTTGAAAATTTTCACCAGGCCAGGTGCGCCACAGAAATATTTTCTGTGGCGCACCTTGCTTGGTGCGCCACAGAATTCTCACATTTCTGTGGCGCACCAAGCAAGGTGCGCCACAGAAAATATTTTTGTGGCGAGAATTCTGTGGCGCACCCAGCAAACCTGGGGGTGCGCCACAGAATTCCAATTTGGTGCGCCACTGATAGCCATTTCTGTGGTAGTGTCCATTTCCTGGTAGTTCCGGCGCTGCGGGTTTTCACAGCGAGCCGTTGGTGGGCAGTTTTGTGTAGGGCGGTAGTACCGCCCTTTGGGCCGGTACTACCGGCCCTGCGCGAATCTGAGCCCAACGGCCAGATTTCTCAGGGTCCTATTTAAAGGGGGCTTTCTTCCCCAATGGTTCTCTAACCTTTTTGAACCCTTTGTTCTCTCTCTCCTCCATTGTTGCACATCTTGAGAGCTTGATTCCTCCACTTCCCTCCAATGATTCTTGCCCATTTTTAGGGAAAGAAGAGAGGAGATCTAGATCTACCATTCCACCAATCCATTCCTCCTCTAAGTGAGGGGAACCTAGTAGATCTAGATTTTGGAGTTCTTAGTGTTTCTCCTCTTTGTTCTTCCTCTTAAATCCCTCCATAGCATTAGTTGCTTTGGTTGGATTTGGGAGTGAAGGACTTGACCACTTAGTGTGTACTTGCTCTTGCATTAGTTGCATCGGTTTGCTTTCCCCACGAAGATTCGTGGAAGTTGAAGCTTGAGAAGCTTCTTACTCTTGGGTGCATTGTGTTCCCAAGAGCTTGTGCCTCTTGGGTGCATTGTGTACCCTAGACGGTTTGGTGTGCCGCGAAGACTTCGAGTTGTGAAGCTTCGGCAAGGTTTGGGAGCCCCCGATTGAGTTGTGGGTGTGTGCCCCAAAACATTGTAAGGGCTCCGGATTCCGCCTTGAAGGATTCCGTTAGTGGAAGGTGAACCAAACTCTTGGGTGCAGTTCATCGGATAATAGGGTGAGGCCTTTGTGGCATCTTGAGTAGGCCTCTTGTGGCGAGCTCACACCCCTCCAACGAGATGTACACCCTTAACAAGGAGGAACTCGGGAATACATCCTTGTCTCTGCGTGCCTCGGTTATTTCTATACCCGAGCTCTTTACTTATGCAATTTACATTGTGATAGCCTTCGTGCTTGAAGTTTTATATCTTGCTATCACCTTGTCGCTTGCCTTGCTTAGCATAAGTTGTTGATGCACATAGGTGAGCATAGTTTATTTAGGTTGTTGGCTTGTTAATTTAAACACCTAGTTTTATTCCGCAATTATCAAGCCCTAAACCGGAAAAGTTTTAATCGCCTATTCACCCCCCCCCCCCTCTAGGCGACATCGATTGTTCATTCAATGGGTCAACTCCCGTAGAAGGAAAAACCACATCCAGAGGCTCCAGCACAATGGTGGCTGGGTGACCTCTCACGAAGACAAAGCTGATGCCATCCTCCAACACTTCGCGCACACCCTCGGCCAGCCCCCACCGTGACAGATCGATCTTAATTGGGAGGCTATTAACCCTGGTACAACTGATCTGGATGACCTGGCCCTTCCTTTTTCTGTGGAGGAGATCAGGTTATGGATGCCTTTTCTGAACTGTCCGTTAAGAACTTCCATGTCGTCAACTCCGCCAACATAGCCCTCCAACCTAAGAAAGATGGGGTACCTCCATAACGGATTTCCGCCCTATCAGCCTGATCCAGATCATCCCAAAGATCATTGCCAAGGTTATGGCTCGCCGCCTCAGTCCGAAGATGAACGACCTTGTCTCCCATTGCCAAAGTGCCTTCATTAAAACCAGAAGTATTCACGACAACTTTATGTACGTCAGAAACATGGCAAGACGTCTGCACCAAGCCCGCTCACCAACTTTGCTCCTTAAGCTTGACATTGCTAAGGCTTTCGACTCTATGCGCTGGGATTATCTTCTAGACATCATGCAGCGCCGGGGTTTTCCTCCCCGTTGGAGGGCATGGGTGTCTATCCTCTTCTCCACCGCCACGTCTAGGGTCTTGTTGAACGGCATCCCCGGGCTGGACATCGCTCATGGTCGGGGTCTCAGGCAGGGCGATATACTATCCCCCTTGCTTTTCGACATTGGCATTGACCCTCTGAATAGAACACTTGAGCTCGCAACTGAAGAGGGCCTTTTGCAACCCCTGTCGAACCAGCTGGCACATCTCAGAGTCTCCATGTTTGCTGACGACACTGCGATTTTCTTGGTGCCCACGGCAGATGACATCTCCAACCTTGCTTACACTTTGCAAAACTTTGGCAAGGTGACTGGACTAGCTACAAACTTGACCAAGAGTTCAATCTCCCCAATACATTGTCAGGACATCGACTTGACTGCAATCATGGCAGACTTTCCGGCGACTGTTGCTCAGTTCCCCATCAAGTATCTGGGGCTGCCTCTCGCCCTGGGAAGGCTGCGACGCGCTGATCTCCAACCGTACATTGACAAGACTGCCTCTCGTCTGCAACCTTGGAAAGGAAAGTTCATCAACAGAGCGGGTTGTTCGACACTTGTTAAGTCTCACCTCTCTTCGATGCCCATTTTCCTGCTAACAACAATCAAGGCCGAGAAGCAAGTTCTCAAGGCCTTCGACAAAATCAGAACAGGTATGCTTTGGAACTGCAGCGAGAAAGTTAGTGGGGGCAAGTGCAAGGTCAGCTGGGACAAAGTCTGCCGCCCCAAGGTCCTTGGTGGGCTCGGAATCCTAAACCTGGAAAAATTCTCAAGGACTCTTAGATTGAGATGGCTGTCGCATGAATGGGCTTCGCTTGATAAGCCTTGGGTAGGCACTGAAACGCCGAACGACTGCATTGATGGGAGTCTCTTCAATGCTGCAACCCGCGTATCGGTTGGTGACGGCCAGAAAGCTTCCTTCTGGGGATCATCATGGCTTGACGGGATGACCCCAAATGTTTTTGCCCCTGACCTCTTTGCGGCCTCTAAGCGGAAGAACATAAATGTCCATGACGCCCTCAGAAACTACAAATGGATTTTAGACCTAGTCAACGATAACTTCACGGTCGCTCACATCTCGCAGTTTGTCCACCTCTGGACCCTCATTCAAGGGATCACCCTGTCTCCTGGAACTGATGACACCATCCTTTGGACCCTCTCGACCTCTGGGGTCTACTCGGCAAAGTCTGCATACAAAGCGCAGTTCATTGGTGCTTCTTCCTGCTCGTTTTTGGACGTAGTTTGGAACACCTGGGCTCCCCCAAAGTGCTCTTTCTTCACTTGGCTTACCGTCAAAAATCGCCTGTGGACGTCTGACTGTCTTGCCATCAGGGGTTGGCCGCATCAGGCAGTGTGTCAACTCTGCAGGTGTCAGCCTGAGATTGGTAGACACTTGCTTTTCGAGCATCGCTACTCTAGAAGGATCTGGGCGGAGGTATCCATTTGGCTTCACTACCCCGCCATCAATCAAAGCCTCGGTGCTCCCAAGCCCACCATTCTCGACTATTGGAAGGAGCTGGCTAAATCTCCCTCCCCCTCTCGCAAGGGCTTGCAGACGGCAATAATCCTGATCACGTGGGAGATTTGGAAGGATAGGAATGCGAGGGTCTTCAACAACACTTTCATGATGCCCTCCTTCCTCTTCCAACGCATCAAGAGCGAAAGCAAAAAACTGGATTTTAGCAGGGGCCAATAAGCTGGCCGAAACCATTGGGTGATTGTCTCTATGTAATTTGTTTTATTTTCGGTCCTCGGGCTTGTTCATCTTTGCTTCTCCTATATCAATATAAAAAGCAAAGCTTTTGGTGTCGTCGTGGTGAACAAACAGATGCCATGGGTAGGCTTAAGTTGGGGCCGATGGACGCTAGTGATACCGGGGAGGGATTATGCGTAGGAAAACACACAAACACACACGCACGCACGCACACAATTTACCCAGGTTCAGGGCCCTCGTGAGGAGGTAAAACCCCTACTCTTGCTTCTAGTTTGAATATATGTGGGTCACAAACCGGGTTACAGATGAGCTCCTTGAGCTGGATGCAAGCTACTGGAAATGGGGGAAGTGATTCTCTATCCTCCGTGGGTCGTTTGTGCGTCGTCCCTCGTGCAGGAGGGCCTGGGGCTCCTTATATAGCGGCGCCCCGGGTTATAGTGTAAAACACGACTACTATGGCCATACCCCCTATTCGCCACCCGACATACGCGCGGCTGCGCCATGCTGAGACCATGTCAGCCCTTGTCGCCATGGTCCCCTCTGCCCTGGACAGGGCACTCACGCCATGCTTCGCACTGCTCCACCGCACCGCCCGAGTCAGCAGTACAGTGGAGTCACATCCCATCATCCACTTGCGGCACGCCGCCGTGCCTGGCTCCGTGTCGGAAGGGACAAGACATACGCCTTGACCACCGTCCGAGGCAACCCTTATCCGGCACAGCCATGCCAGGCGCTTTTAGACTCGGTTTGCCTTCCCCTATACATTCAAGGAAATGTGAAGACAAACCGACATAATAGGTATGTCGGTCCGGATACCCCGTTTCAGATATGTCGGTTCAAGCCAGCATAGCTGTCTCAACTATGCCGGTATAGGATATATGGGTTAACCTTGACCCGGTCAACTCCGGGTCCTACCCTTGACTCCTTATCTTGACCCTATCCGGGGTAGCCCCTCGACATTTGGCTCGTTTTAAAAAAAATGGCGGCAAATCCTTAATTAGTGGACTGGAGCGGTGCGGGCTTGCCTGGAAAGCAGACTGGGGCAGTGCGGTTTGGTTACAGAAAAAAGTAACAGGAATGGGCTGAATCTGTGGGACTAGGACCCGCACTAGCTATTTGGGGCCATGTTTCGTCGCCTTGACCCCGATTCCCCTTCTTCCTCTGTTCGTCAACACGGCGGCCGTAAGTCAAAACACCACGTCCTTGGTGATACCGGCCGGCCGACCTATGCTGGAGAAGGCTGCTCCGCTCCGGCGCCGTTCGTTGGTTGCGGGGAGCTAGTCCACGACCCGAGACCGGTAGACGAGCCATGTTCATGTGCAGGGTGATCGCCGGCCGGGTGGCGGAGGACACGAGCTCGCGGCAAAAGACATGACCTGCACGACGAGGTTGTCCTGGGAGAGCACGAAGACGGCCATCTTGAGCGAGCCCGGTGACGCGACGCAGCGGCACGAATCGTCGTCAAACGGGAAGAAGATGATGGACTCTCCTGACAGGTCCCGGGACGCCAACAACATCCCTTCAACGTCGCATCGGCCGCCGCGAGGCAACGGCGGTGACCCTCGCCACCACCACCATGCACACCGCCGCGTCGCCGCGCATTGTCGGGATGGAGATGGCCGTGTCCGCGTCTGCGATGGGTACCATTGGACGTGGGCACCCGCTCACAAGCTGGACCGCAACCCCACAAGTCCACAACGATGACGATGATGATCTGGATGGGGGGCGCGCCGCGACGCCTAGCGCCACTCTGAAGTGCTCTCGTCATCCTTGCTAGACCGGCAGCGGCAGTGCTTCGTCGCCAGACCACCAGCGCGGCAGCGCCCCGTGACCAGCACTCTGAACTTCATAGTGCTGCTACAGGCTAGACCCATGGCTTGTTTCGGCCGTCAAATTGGTTTCAACCCGCAGCGGGTTGGGGCGGTTACGGGAAGATTGTTAGAGCAAGTATAATAAGGTCCAGTCAGCAGGCTGTAAGGGTTAAAATAATATATTTGTGCTTACATGGAGGAGAGAGAATAGGAGAGAGAATGGAAGCGGACTCTCATGCAAGAGCCAGCTGCAGCACGTGCTCCTAGGCGTCTTGTGAGAGTGTAAAGTGGGCCATGCATTGATAAAATAGTACATGCATATAGCCAACTATTATATGTGCTAGCTATAAGCTGACTATAAATGACGTGACAATGGCATATAGCCAGCAGCCGGCTCTATTATTAACCTTGCTCTTACGGGATCTTGCCTACGGGATGAGGTGTCATTTTTGGATTGGTTGGCAGATGGGCCCACCCATGAGAAATTCAGGGGGAAGGCAAACAACGGAGGGGCACGTCAGCCCGTAGAAAATTTTCCGTAGGGGCCGTCCGTAGGGGGTAGGATTTCCGGGTGATGAGAAATTGATTGTGGGGTGGTGCGGGTTGGGGGTTAGAGATTGTTTAATGGTTTGACTTGGTGTGGGGGTAAGAAAATTTTCTTGTTGGGCTGGTGCGGCTTTGGAGCGGCTATAGTTGTGCCTATAAAGGCGGGGAGGACATATGAGGCATGCAAGAAAGGCTTCTCCCTTTTCATTTCTACTAATCGTGGACAACGAAATGCTTTCATTGTTTCGGCAGTTTGCAGCTAGCACGCTTTAGCGTGGTTGCCAGAGGTCCAGCCGTTCAGGGTCCTCCTATACACCGCGTTTAGCGGCAGCAACGCGCCGCGCCGCGCACTTCCTCTTCCTGTGGCGGTCAGTTGGGCCGCGGCCCATGAGGTATTTCCTTGTTTCTTTTTCTTCTTTTCCTTTTCTCTTTTCTATTTTAAATTAGAACAATTTTTTAAAAACTTAATATTTTCAAATCCGAACATTTTCAAAATCAAAATAAACTTCAAATCTAATTATTATTTAAACATGAACATTTTAAAAATCTGACCATTTTTTATTTTGAACAAGTTTTTAAAAATAAACACATTTAGAATTTAAATATTTTCAAAATAGAAACATTTTTTAATTTATATAATTTTCAGATATGAATTTTTTTTAATTTGAACAGTTTTTGAATTTAAAACATTTTCAAAATTAAAACAATTTTCGAATTTGAATATTTTTAAAAATTGAACTTTTGTAAAAAATGAATAATTTTAAATTCATATACAATTTAATAATTTTTAAAAATTTGAACATTTTTAATCTGAATATTTTGAAAATAAATCCTTTTAACGTGAACTTTTTTAAAATCTGAAAATTTTCAAAATCTGAACATTTTTTAGTTTTGAACATTTTCAAAATCTAAACATTTTTTATTTTGAACATTTTCAATTTGAACAATTTAACTTCAAACATTTATAAAAATCTAAATGTTTTAACTTAAAAAAAATTCGCTTTCAACAATTTTTAATATGAACAACTTTCGAATTTGAACATTTTTAAAATCTAAACACTTATTAGAAATTAATATTATTCAAGATCATATACAAATGACAAAAAAATATAACATGAAAAAATAAAAGAACAAAAAAAGAAAAAGTAAATAAAACAAAAAAGAACAATTTAAAATAAGAACATTTTCAAAAAAAATGAACATTTTTCAAATTTAAACATTTTTTTAGAAAATAATCAATTTTTAAATTTAAACATTTTTCATATGAACAACTTTCGAAATTAAATATTTACAAAATTAAAATATTTATTAAAAAATGAATATTTCAAAATTATATACAAGAGACAAAAATGAAAATAGAAAAAGAAAAAATGAAAGAAACAAAAAAGGAATAATAACGAAAACAAAACAAAACAAAAAGAAAGAAAGAAAAAAGAAACAGAAATAGAAACGAGAAAATCATAAAGTAAAATAAAAAAAGAAAAAAAAAGGAAAGAAAACACAGTTTAAAAAGAAATAGAAAAAGAAAAAAAAGGAAAAAACAGAAAAAGAAAAGACAAAAAGAACGCGAAATGGGCCGGCCCAGTGCGGCGCGCGCCTCCCGTGCCGCAAAAGGCGGCAAATAGCATTTGCCAGCCGTTCACTGCTTCTGCTTCAGCGTAGCGAGACGTACGCGAGCTTTCCATGGGCTCAGGAGGAGCAGCGTGGTGGCCCAACCCCAAGCATCACACCTTGTGTGGGCCGGGAGCAGATGAGCCCCTGCTTAGGCCTGGGAATGGTGCGGCTTTGTTTGGTTAACTAGAAATATACCCTGCGAGTTACGGCGGTAATCTTTTTAAAATAACCATTGTGTAAATAAAGACATGTAAGACCCATAAAATTTTAAGTTGTTTATAGTTGTTCATAATTGTTAAAAGGCTAAAGTTAATTGACGTGTTTTTTTTTTGTATTTGACGATTAAAACTTGGTGACGTAGACAATTGGATGGATGAAAAGTAGATGACATGGATATGTTGCATGCAAGAAAATATTGGATTTAATGAGTTTTAGTGGGATGGCATGGCTATTTGGTTGGCTAAGAGAATGGATGATGTGGATACCTTGCATGTTAAGATAGAGAATAATTAATGCATGTTAATGGGGATTTGCTTTGTAGAAGGTATAGATTTGGTGCGGGTCTGCCTTTGATTTCTTTTCTATTTTATAGTCATAAAAAAAAGCGCACAAGAGGCTTATTGATCTACACTACTATTAAAAGAGCAAACATATTCATCCCTACGAACACCCCGTCAATGTACACAGAATTAAGTTTCCCAATCACAGCCACACGATCAGGCACACGTCAATGGATCTAACCGTCACAGAAACAAAAAACCCCACCGATGGGTGCGCTTAGCAATTCTTACGGCAGACGAAAACTCTGCCAAGCGAAACGTTCCCCGTCCCCTCCGCCGCTGGACGTCGCCATCGTCCCGTAATCCAATCTCCTCTACCCCGCTGCTGCCCTTCCCCATGGCGGAAGGAGGACCAGGATCCTCCAGCTCGCAGATCACGCAGGCAGGCGCTCGGGCGTGCGGCCAACGGGCCAAGGACCTCGCCGTCTCCAAGTCTTCGTTCGGCAGGGCCCGGACGCGCGCGCGGGGAGGCGTACGACAACGTGGAGATGTGCTTCGACCGACTACTTCTGGTCCACCTCCTGTTGTACAAGTATGCGTATCACGCATCTTCTCCACCGACCACATCCGCCATGATCGGGAGCGGTTGGAGCTCGCCATGGTCGTCGTCAGGGCCGCTTGAGACTAGGAATGGAACAGGGGATTCATCTGCGTCAAGTTCTCCAAAGGAATTGGGGCGAGGACGCCTGTAGCCAATGCCTACTTCCCTACCGTCAACTCGACAACTCGAGCTCAAAATCAAAATTGGCAGAAGGTGCGGCTCCGCACGGCTTGAACCTCCCGAATTGGAGCTTAAGGCTTGAATTGGGCAGGGGAAATCTGGGTCCTTTCTCTATCGTGCTGAGTGTCCTCTCCCCTGCGATTTTCTCCTCCCTGATCTAAAATCATCTCTGAACTGCAGTGCTGGCTATTGGACAACGGGAGAGGACCGGGAGGACCAGCAAGCCAGCGATTCATGTTGCCGGCAGGGGGGAGGAGGATGAGGAGACTATCGCTCGAGTGGGAGGTGTTCCTCGCCGCCAATAGCCAGGGCAGCCTCATGACGTTGCTGATGCCAATGGAAGTCTCCCCGGATTAGGAGCCTGCCATGCGCACGCACCTCTACCATGACGGCTATATCCTACAGTGGTTGTCTATCCAACGCCACGAGGTGCCCACCGACGATGATGGTACGATACATGGAACGTGAGGCTGGTTGCCGGTGGTGGCAACGCCGACAGCAGTAGGTACGACATTTTTAATCTTCAGGCCGAGGCTGAGCAATTTGCTTCATGGGTTAGGCGATGTGGCGCTAACATATTCAGTAACTCAACGTATTGCAAAAATTCTTATTGATCTGGATCGGAGTGTGTGTGTGTGTGGGTGGGGGATGGGGGGGGGGGCCTTCTCCTGCGATGTTAACTTATTATGTTCTTGTGTCCAATGCAACGGGATGAGTTACATTTGAAATTGCAGTGACGAACATTGCTAGCTCTGATGCCCCTGCAGCTGATCATCACTCGAGCATGTGTTCATGTACTTACTGATTATGATGTGTAATCTTCAGTGACAAGATGATATTCCCATTAGTTTTTGTTTTCTTCATGAGAGTTTTTTTATATAATTTCCAGAAATTATAATGATGTTATTTTTATTGGTGATAGTACTTGTAACAAACCTGTCGTGTCTTGAGAATACATTTTTGGTGTCACTTCAGAATATTGTTTTAATACCACTGATATCATTAAGATATATGTTTTTCAATTTAGTAGTTTATAGTTGTGAGTCTTGTGTATACGCAATCAACTGTCAATATTTTCATAATACTAATTCGCAGGTCTACATCACCATTCAGGGATTTCACAAAATCTGTCGTTTTTGCTGCACCTGGATTTTTTTTATCTATACTATTTATATAAGAGCAAACATGTTGGGATACATAAATTTTGATTTGTTCAATATCTGACCAACGACCCAGATCGTTTTAATGTTGGGTTGAAAAATATTCAGTCATGATTATTTGAATATGTTATAAGAGTATTAAGATTTTTTGCATGATCACTATAGGAACGGCTAGTTATGCCGACGGCTTTTTGCCGTCGGCACAGGCTAATTTGACGTCGGCATAGCTTGCGCCGACGGTGGCCATCGGCGTATTGCCCCGTAGGCATAGAGCCTTTTGCCGTCGGCATAGAGCAAGGCCATCGGCGTAGGCTATGCCGACGGCAAAGCCGTCGGCGTAGATTCTGTCGGCATTTTATTTTCCAAAATTATTTTTTCCAAAAAAAATTTAAAAAATAAAAAATATTTTTTTCCATTTTTTTTCTAATTATTTGTTCCAACTTTTTTTTTCAAATTTCGAATTTTCCAACTTTTTTTCAAATTTCAAATTTCCCACTTAGCCACACACTTAATCTCAGGTCAAGGTATTTACCTTAGTCAAACTTCCTGTTCGGTCACCCATCCTCAGATTGCTCCAGCCATACTATTTATATAAGAGCAAACATGTTGGGATACATAAATTTTGATTTGTTCAATATCTGACCAAGGACCCATATCGTTTTAATGTTGGGTTGAAAAAAATATTCAGTCATGATTATTTGAATATGTTATAAGAGTATTAAGATTTTTTGCATGATCACTACAGGAACGGCTAGCTATGCCGACGGCTTTTTGCCGTCGGCACAGGCTAATTTGCCGTCGGCATAGCTTGTGCCGACGGTGGCCGTCGGCGTATGGCCGTCGGCGTATTGCCCCGTAGGCATAGAGCCTTTTGCCGTCGGCATAGAGCAAGGCCGTCGGCGTAGATTCCGTCGGCATTTTATTTTCCAAAATTATTTTTTCCAAAAAAATTTAAAAAAAAATAAAAAATATTTTTTTTCAACTTTTTTTTCTAATTATTTGTTCCAACTTTTTTTTCAAATTTCGAATTTTCCAACTTTTTTTTTCAAATTTCAAATTTCTCACTTAGCCACACACTTAATCTCAGGTCAAAGTATTTACCTTAGTCAAACTTCCCGTTCGGTCACTCATCCTCAGATTGTCCAGCCCAAGCACGCTTAACTTTTGAGTTCCTTCCAAATTAACTTCCAGATGAGATGTTAGAACTTACTGATATTAGTATCCTATCAACCATATTAACCCATGGGGCATGATGTTACACTTTTTATTGTTTAAATTTTGAAAATGTATTTGAATAAGTAACAATGATTATGTAATAATATGTTTTGAACAAATAACAATAAATTTTATTTTACTTTATTTTCTCCTTTTTACTTAATATGGAATAATTAATATCTTTAAATCTATAAATCGAAATTTAACAAATAAATGTCTAAATCGATTAGAAAAATGAGAGAAATCCGAATATGACATCCATATAATCTTTTTCATCGTGTATATGACTTTTTGCAACATATTTTTGGTACTTGCTTAATAAAAAAAGTCACTTTGACACTTAAAAAATGAAAAATGATATTTATAAAAATATTTTAAACAATAATTTTTGGCAACAATGTTTGCCATACCAAGACACACTTATGTGTCAAATATGGTCACATTATCACAAACTATGGCACGGGGATGATCATATCTACGTCATTTGACTCGAAACTTATACATGTTTATATATGATTGATGTTTTTGTGAAGAAGTTTTTTGGTAACTTTGTCAAAACTCAGGTTTATCATTTTTCCTTGCAACTAGTACACATAAAAGGAGCCCATGCCAAAGGATTTAATTTATTGAGTATTTTTTTCACTTTCTTTTATTTTGTTCAAAAAATGGTCAAAATGGTCGTCGTGCCTGTTCATCCAAAGGGGTCTCATTTTTTTAAACTGTCGATGGTTCTATGATATAACCACTACTGGTGTATCTTAAAATGATTTTTGTAAAAATTTTAGCGCAAACTATCACACACTTGTAGTTCAAAATTGAATTACTTTCGAAAAATAGGCATAAAGTCATTTAAATAGGAGAAATGAGGTAGAAACCGAGAAAATTCCTAATATTTCTGGATTATCAATAAAATATGGCCTACTTTGTGTGAAAATTGTATATGTGCCATTTTGCACCATATATGTCGTACTTCCTTAACAAAAAATGTCATTTTTGACAATTAAAAAATGAAAAATGATATTTATAAACGTAATTTGAAAAAAATTAGTTCTGCAACATTGTTTGTCATAACAAGACACACCTATGTGTCAAATATGGACACATTATCACAAACTATGGCACGAGGATGATCATATCTACGTCATTTGACACGAAACTTATACATGTTTATAGATGATTGACCTTTTTGTGAAGAAGTTTTTGATAACTTTGTCAAAATTCAGGTTTATCATTTTTCCTAGCAACTATTACACATAAAAGGAGTCCATGACAAAGGATTTAATTTGTTGAGTATTTTTCACTTTCTTTTATTTTGTTCAAAAAATGGTCAAAATGGTCGTCTTGCCTGTTCAACCAAAGGTGTCTCATTTTTGAAAACTATCGATGGTTCTGTGATATAACCACTACTGGTGTATCTTAAAATGATTTTTGTAAAATTTTCAGAGCAAACTATCACATACTTGTAGTTCAAAATTTAAATACTTTCGAAAAATAGGCATAAAGTCATTTAAATAGGAGAAATGAGGTAGGAACCGAGAAAATTCCTAATATTTATGGATTATCAATAAAATATGGCCTACCTTGTGTGAAAATTGTATATGTGCTATTTTGCACCATATATGTCGTACTTGCTTCACAAAAAATCTCATTTTTGACAATTAAAAAATGAAAAATGATATTTATAAACCAAATTTGAAAAAAATTAGTTTTTGCAACATTGTTTGTCATAACAATTCACACCTATGTGTCAAATATGGACACATTATCACAAACTATGGCACGAGGATGATCATATCTACGTCATTTGACTCGAAACTTGTACTTGTTTATAGATGATTGACCTTTTTGTGAAGAAGTTTTTTGGTATCTTTGTCAAAACTCAGGTTTATCATTTTCCTAGCAACTAGTACACATAAAAGGTGTCCATGCCAAAGGATTTAATTTATTGAGTAGTTTTTTCACTTTGGTTTATTTTGTTCAAAAAATGGTCAAAATGGTCGTCGTGCCTATTCATCCAAAGGGGTCTCATTTTTGAAAACTATTGTTGGTTCTGTGATATAACCACTACTGGTATATCTTAAAATGATTTTTTAAAAAAATTTAGGGCAAACTATCACACACTTGTAGTTCAAAATTGAATTACTTTCGAAAAATAAGCATAAAGTCATTTAAATAGGCGAAATGAGGTAGAAACTGAGAAAAATCCTAATATTTCTGTATTATCAATAAAATATGGCCTAATTTGTGTGAAAATTGTATATGTGCCATTTTGCACCATATATGTTGTACTTGCTTCACAAAAAAATGTCATTTTTGACAATTAAAAAATGAAAAATGATATTTATAAACGTAATTTGAAAAAAATTAGTTCTGCAACATTGTTTGTCATAACAAGACACACCTATGTGTCAAATATGGACACATTATCACAAACTATGGCACGAGGATGATCATATCTAGGTCATTTGACTCGAAACTTATACATGTTTATAATATGATTGATATTTTTGTGAAGAAGTTTTTTGGTAACTTTGTCCAAACTCAGGTTTATCATTTTTCTTTGCAACTAGTACACATAAAAGGAGCCCATGCCAAAGGATTTAATTTATTGAGTATTTTTTTTCATTTTCTTTTATTTTGTTCAAAAAATGGTCAAAATGGTCGTCGTGCCTGTTCATCCAAAGGGGTCTCATTTTTGAAAACTATCGATGGTTCTATGATATAACCACTACTGGTGTATATTAAAATGATTTTTGTAAAAATTTCAGCGCAAACTATCACACACTTGTAGTTCAAAATTGAATTACTTTCGAAAAATAGGCATAAAGTCATTTAAATAGGAGAAATGAGGTAGAAACCGAGAAAATTCCTAATATTTCTGGATTATCAATAAAATATGGCCTACTTTGTGTGAAAATTGTATATGTGCCATTTTGCACCATATATGTCGTACTTCCTTAACAAAAAATGTCATTTTTGACAATTAAAAATGAAAAATGATATTTATAAACGTAATTTGAAAAAAATTAGTTCTGCAACATTGTTTGTCATAACAAGACACACCTATGTGTCAAATATGGACACATTATCACAAACTATGGCACGAGGATGATCATATCTACGTCATTTGACTCGAAACTTATACATGTTTATAGATGATTGACCTTTTTGTGAAGAAGTTTTTTGATAACTTTGTCAAAACTCAGGTTTATCATTTTTCCTAGCAACTAGTACACATAAAAGGAGTCCATGCCAAAGGATTTAATTTATTGAGTATTTTTTCACTTTCTTTTATTTTGTTCAAAAAATGGTCAAAATGGTCGTCGTGCCTGTTCATCCAAAGGTGTCTCATTTTTGAAAACTATCGATGGTTCTGTGATATAACCACTACTGGTGTATCTTAAAATGATTTTTGTAAAATTTTCAGAGCAAACTATCACATACTTGTAGTTCAAAATTAAATTACTTTCGAAAAATAGGCATAAAGTCATTTAAATAGGAGAAATGAGGTAGGAACCGAGAAAATTCCTAATATTTATGGATTATCAATAAAATATGGCCTACCTTGTGTGAAAATTGTATATGTGCTATTTTGCACCATATATGTCGTACTTATTTCACAAAAAATGTCATTTTTGACAATTAAAAAATGATATTATAAACCAAATTTGAAAAAAAATTAGTTTTGCAACATTGTTTGTCATAACAATACACACCTATGTGTCAAATATGGACACATTATCACAAACTATGGCACGAGGATGATCATATCTATGTCATTTGACTCGAAACTTGTACTTGTTTATAGATGATTGACCTTTTGTGAAGAAGTTTGTTGGTATCTTTGTCAAAACTCAGGTTTATCATTTTCCTAGCAACTAGTACACATAAAAGGTGTCCATGCCAAAGGATTTAATTTATTGAGTATTTTTTTCACTTTGGTTTATTTTGTTCAAAAAATGGTCAAATGGTCGTCGTGCCTATTCATCCAAAGGGGTCTCATTTTTGAAAACTATTGTTGGTTCTATGATATAACCACTACTGGTATATCTTAAAATGATTTTTTAAAAAATTTAGGGCAAACTATCACACACTTGTAGTTCAAAATTGAATTACTTTCGAAAAATAAGCATAAAGTCATTTAAATAGGCGAAATGAGGTAGAAACTGAGAAAATTCCTAATATTTCTGTATTATCAATAAAATATGGCCTACTTGTGTGAAAATTGTATATGTGCCATTTTGCACCATATATGTCGTACTTGCTTCAAAAAAATGTCATTTTTGACAATTAAAAAATGAAAAATGATATTTATAAACGTAATTTGAAAAAAATTAGTTCTGCAACATTGTTTGTCATAACAAGACACACCTATGTGTCAAATATGGACACATTATCACAAACTATGGCACGAGGATGATCATATCTATGTCATTTGACTCGAAACTTATACATGTTTATAGATGATTGACCTTTTTGTGAAGAAGTTTTTTGGTAACTTTGTCAAAACTCAGGTTTATCATTTTTCCTAGCAACTAGTACACATAAAAGGAGTCCATGCCAAAGGATTTAATTTATTGAGTATTTTTTTCATTTTCTTTTATTTTGTTAAAAAAATGGTCAAAATGGTCGTCGTGCCTGTTCATCCAAAGGGGTCTCATTTTTTAAAACTATCGATGGTTCTGTGATATAACCACTACTAGTGTATCTTAAAATGATTTTTGTAAAATTTTCAGAGCAAACTATCACACACTTGTAGTTCAAAATTGAATTACTTTCGAAAAATAGGCATAAAGTCATTTAAATAGGCGAAATGAGGTATAAACCGAGACAATTCCTAATATTTCTGTATTATCAATAAAATATGGCCTACTTTGTGTGAAAATTGTATATGTGCCATTTTGCACCATATATGTCGTACTTACTTCACAAAAATGTCATTTTTGACAATTAAAAATGAAAAATGATATTTATAAACGTAATTTGAAAACAATTAGTTCTGCAACATTGTTTGTCATAACAAGACACACCTATGTGTCAAATATGGACACATTATCACAAACTATGGCACGAGGATGATCATATCTACGTCATTTGACTCGAAACTTATAATTGTTTATAGATGATTGACCTTTTTGTGAAGAAGTTTTTTGGTATCTTTGTCAAAACTCAGGTTTATCATTTTTCCTAGCAACTAGTACACATAAAAGATGTCCATGCCAAAGGATTTAATTTATTGAGTATTTTTTCACTTTCTTTTATTTTGTTCAAAAAAGGTCAAAATGTTCGTCGTGCCTATTCATCCAAAGGGGTCTCATTTTTGAAAACTATTGTTGGTTCTGTGATATAACCACTACTGGTGTATCTTAAAATGATTTTTTTAAAAATTTCAGGGCAAACTATCACACACTTGTAGTTCAAAATTGAATTACTTTTGAAAAATAGGCATAAAGTCATTTAAATAGGCGAAATGAGGTAGAAACTCAGAAAATTCCTAATATGTCTGTATTATCAATAAAATATGGCCTACTTTGTGTGAAAATTGTATATGTGCCATTTTGCACCATATATGTCATACTTGCTTCACAAAAAATGTCATTTTTGACAATTAAAAATGAAAAATAATATTTATAAACGTAATTTGAAAAAATTAGTTATGCAACATTGTTTGTCATAACAAGACACACCTATGTGTCAAATATGGACACATTTTCACAAACTATGGCACGAGGATGATCATATCTATGTCATTTGACTCGAAACTTATACATGTTTATAGATGATTGACATTTTTGTGAAGAACTTTTTTTGTAACTTTGTCAAAACTCAGGTTTATCATTTTTCCTAGCAACTAGTACACATAAAATGTTTCCATGCCAAAGGATTTAATTTATTGAGTAGTTTTTCATTTTCTTTTATTTTGTTCAAAAAATGGTCAAAATGGTCGTCGTGCCTGTTCATCCAAAGGGGTCTCATTTTTTAAAACTATCGATGGTTCTGTGATATAACCACTACTGGTGTATCTTAAAATGATTTTTGTAAAATTTTCAGAGCAGACTATCACACACTTGTAGTTCAAAATTGAATTACCTTCGAAAAATAGGCATAAAGTCATTTAAATAGGCGAAATGAGGTAGAAACCGAGAAAATTCCTAATATTTCTGTATTATCAATAAAATATTGCCTACTTTGTGTGAAAATTGTATATGTGCATTTTGCACCATATATGTCGTACTTACTTCACAAAAATGTCATTTTTGACAATAAAAAAATGAAAAATGATATTTATAAACGTAATTTGAAAAAAATTAGTTCTGCAACATTGTCTATCATAACAAGACACACCTATGTGTCAAATATGGACACATTATCACAATTATGGCACGAGGATGATCATATCTACGTCATTTGACTCGAAACTTATACATGTTTATAGATGATTGACCTTTTTGTGAAGAAGTTTTTTGGTATCTTTGTCAATACTCCGGTTTATCATTTTTCCTAGAAACTAGTACACATAAAAGGTGTCCATGCCAAAGGATTTAATTTATTGAGTAGTTTTTCACTTTCTTTTATTTTGTTCAAAAAATGGTCAAAATGGTCGTCGTGCCTGTTCATCCAAAGGGGTCTCATTTTTGAAAACTATCAATGGTTCTGTGATATAACCACTACTGGTGTATCTTAAAATGATTTTTGTAAAATTTTCAGAGCAAACTATCACACACTTGTAGTTCAAAATTGAATTACTTTCGAAAAATAGGCATAAAGTCATTTAAATAGGCGAAATGAGGTAGAAAACGAGAAAATTCCTAATATTTCTGTATTATCAATAAAATATTGCCTACTTTGTGTGAAAATTGTATATGTGCCATTTTGCACCATATATGTCGTACTTACTTCACAAAAATGTCATTTTTGACAATTAAAAATGAAAAATGATATTTATAAACGTAATTTGAAAAAAATTAGTTCTGCAACATTGTCTATCATAACAAGACACACCTATGTGTCAAATATGGACACATTATCACAAACTATGGCACGAGGATGATCATATCTACGTCATTTGACTCGAAACTTATATTTGTTTATAGATGATTGACCTTTTTGTGAAGAAGTTTTTTGGTATCTTTGTCAATACTCAGGTTTATCATTTTTCCTAGCAACTAGTACACATAAAAGGTGTCCATGCCAAAGGATTTCACTTTTTTATTATTTTTCACTTTCTATTATTTTTTAGAAATAATGGTCAAAATGGACCCGTGCCATGATTTGTGATAAAGTGTCCATTTTTGACACATAGGTGCGTCTTGGTATGGCAAACATTGTTGCCAAAAACAATTTTTAAAATATTATTATAAATATCATTTTCTATTTTTTAAGTGTCAAAAGTGACTTTTTTTATTAAGCAAGTACCACAAATATGTTGCAAAAAGTCATATACATGATGAAAAAGATGATATGGATGTCATATTTGGATTCCTCTCATTTTTCTAATCGATTTAGACACTTTATTTGTTAAATTTCGATTTATAGATTTAAAGATATGAATTATTTCATATTAAACGAAAAACAGGAAAAAAAATCATAGCTATGCCGACGGCAAAACCGTCGGCATAGACCTATGAACCTATGCCGACGGCTTTGCCGTCGGCATAGCCCCTGTGCCGACGGCAGAACCTATGCCGACGGCCGTGTCGACGGGCAGGCCTCGTCGGAGCCTATGCCGACGGCCCCGATAAAAAGCCGTCGGCATAGGGTTTGGCCGTCGGCATAGAAGCTCATTCCTGTAGTGGATTATTATTGAATATTAAGATTTGTATGGTTACTTTTTGTAATCACGAAGGTCAACTGTGGTCTTTGGATGATAAATATTATGAATTTTTTGTTGTGGTATCAAAAAATCAATAAACTAGAAAACAAATTTATATTTTGAAGACGTGCGTTGCACGTGCATGACTACTAGTGTCTATAAACACCCGAGCTCATAGGTATTTAGTTGGATTAATTCTCCCTTGTTCACACTTACAGTAAAAGGGGATCACCAACTTTCTTAGCAATCTCTCCGCCAGCTCATACTTCTTCATCAGCCCATCTGGCAACCTCTGGATACTTGCCCAAACAGTATCTTGTTGAACTTGTACTCCTGAACATTAGTAAAGCCATCGTATTACTCAAGCACAAATGATGCATTTCGGAGCAACCAAGGACCACCATTGACAACCCTATTCCAATCCCCTAAACATTGGAACTGGACAAGAAAAAGATTTGAATCAAGCACATCCTTAGTAGATGCCCAAGCATTAAGCATCTGTTTAAATAGCGTTGTATGGCTCAAAGGCTTGGTTGTAGCAACTTTGAAAATACCCAACCATCTGATCTCCTTCACTAGTCCTTGCAATTCCTCAGAAAAATCAAGTTCTGCTTCCTCCTCTGCACGGGGCTAGTGCAAACACATGGTTTGCCATGTGCGAAACTTCCTGGCACACGGCAAAGAACATATGTGCCGTGTGCTATTGCATCACGCACGGTATAGCGTTTCCCGCGAATTTATTTAGAGCGCGGGAAATGAGCCGCCGCGACGGGAAATTTATTTAGATATTTCCCGCGAATTATTGGGGAGCGCGGCAAATCCTGGTCAACTGATTTGCCGTGCTGGTAGACATGGTGCACGGCAAAGATATCTTTGCCGAGCGGTAAAGTTTTGCCGTGCGCTTTTGATCCATTTTGCCGTGACATATGCTTTGCCGTGTGCCCATGATCTCCTGTGCCGTGGTACAAAGGTTTGTCGTGATCCTTTTGTATACTTCACGGCAAAGTATACTTTGCCGTGTTCCGGGAACATGGTTGCACACGGCTGAGATTGATCCTCACGGGAAAGATAGATTTTCCGGTAGTGGGTCCTTATCGTTCCCACCATTCTCCGTCAAACTTCCACCCGCAGCCCTCTTCGTTGATGGTTGTGACATGCAACCCTCCAGCAAGGGATATGGACTCCCTAAACCCGCAGCCTCTCCATCGAGCTGCTCCGTGTTAGTGGCACTAGATTGCCTCCTGGATAAGACAAGATGTATTCGCATATACTGTATTTTTTAAAACGTTGAGTACAATCTAGACGAGCGCAAACGAGACAACGTAAACTAGAGTTTAATTTTTTTCAAGATTAAAGAAAGTCACACTAATCCATCTAGTGTCCATGGGACCACATGTACCACTGAAATACTAATTTGCATTCAAAAAAATGCGGAACGTCTACCCCATGTTTGATCCTTTGCGTGTCGAAAGTATAAAATCCTCCTAAGCATCCAATCAATGGTCAGTTCTCGTATTTTCGTGCTAGGCATACAATATTCCACAAAACCAGTGCATATATTTCACATTTTTAGCATATAGGGTTAGCACTCCATGAAGTTCAAATGTAGTCAGAAATAGAGTTGGCACCCCCGAATGAAGAACGATCTAGCCTCACTATGTAGGTAATTACAGTGCCACTTTCTTCTGGGATCTCTTAAAATGAGGAACTTTAGTTACATTTTGTTCGAAAAGGTCAAAGTTTGTCAGCATGTAACTATTCTCGACATGCATTGAAGACGATAATTGTCTCGATAGCCTGTATCTTAGAATATATACACAATCATGTTGGTAGTGACAAACTGACCGCTTCCTAATGCCTCCCAAATCTAATATATTGTTATGATTGTGTGTATGGCACATTATGTGCTTTGTATCTCCTTGAAACAAGATTTGCGTAAAAATAAAAAATGAGGCGAATTGTCCCGGCTCTCGAGTTCTATCCATGGTGGCTAACTCACTTTACATAACTTGAACATGAGCCAAAACATATTTCCCACATAACTTGTCTATCTTTCTTATTTAGGTAGCTTGCATGAACCACCCTGTGCAAAAGCTATATATATGCACCCCGCGCGCACTCACACACACCGACAAGATGGACAGTGTGTAGGTGTAGCATTGAAGATGAGTTATTCACTTCACTACGGGAAATCCACAAAACGCCGATGGCCGGGACATACGCCGACGGCCAAATATCGGGGCCGTCGGCGTAAACCCCGACCAGGCCAACCGAGATCTTTTTTTTCTTTTTTAGCTACGCCGACGGCCCCGTCGACCTAGAGATTTTGGCCGTCGGCGTAGATTTTGCCGTCGGCGTATACTTTTTCAATTTTCTATATTTGATATGCCGACGGCAGCCGTCAGCGTATACGTTTTTAATTTTTTTACATTTGATACGCTGACGGCAATGCCGTCAGCGTATACTTTTTTCTATTTTCCATTTAATATGAAATAATTCATATCTTTAAATCCGTAAATCGGAATTTAACAAATTAAATGTCTAAATCGATTAGAAAAATGAGAGGAATCCAAATATGACATCCATAAAATCATTTTCACTGTGCACATGACATTTTGTAACATATGTTTGTTACTTGCTTAATAAAAAAGTCATTTTTTACACTTAAAAATGGAAAATGATATTTATAAAAATAATTTAGAATTTGTTTTTGGCAACAATGATGATATGGATGTCATATTTGAATTCCTCTCATTTTCTAATTGACATAGACATTTTTTTTAAAATTTTGATTAACGTAATTAAAGATATGAATTATTCCATATTAAATGTAAAAAGGAAATAAAAGTAAAAATAATTTCATTTTTTCATTTATTAAAAATATATACTATTTTACAATCATTGTTACTTATTCAAATGAATTTTCTAAATTTAAACAATGAAAAGTGTAACATCCTAAATCAGGGGTTAACATGATTGATATGATATAAGTATCAGTAAGTTCTTATTTCTCAATTGGAAGTTAACAATGAAGGAACTCAAAGATTAAGCGTGTTTGGGCTGGAGCAATTTGAGGATGGGTGACCGAACGGGAACTTTGACCAGCGTAAGTACTTTGACCTATGATTAAATGTGTAATTAGAGATTTAATATGTAGCTGAGTTAGAAATTTTAAAATAGAAAAAAAGTTCAAAAAATTCAAAAAATTTAAAAAATTAAAAAAAATTAAAAAAATTGCATTCATACGCCGACGACAATGCCGTCGGCGTATGAGGGCGTACGCCGACGGCATAGTGGCTACGCCGACGGGCCGCTACGCCGACGGCCATACGCCGACGGCCACCGTCGGCATATGTGTACGCCGACGGCAAATGAGCGTACGCCGATGGCTTCCGGCCGTCGGCGTATTGTGCGTTTCCCGTAGTGCTTGTTATACGTTTCGTCAAATAAACTATGGTCCCGGTGAGATTCAGATCCACTACTCAATAAAAGTGATGTGGTGTACTTGGCTGGATTTTAAGATCACGGATATAATATACATGAAATTGCTTTCATTTGACAACAATGGGTGGTCTCAAGATTTTCCACAAGTCAATGTACCCCCTCTTGTTGTCTGTATAATCCACTTTGTTGTCTGTAATCCACTTGATTAAGAAGATCAAAGGTTGAATGATTAAGCGATTGTAATATATAATAATACTAAGATTGCATTTGATGGATGATGTGGACATTGGAGATATTTAGTACAAGGTCTAATAGATGTGCTTCGTTGACTAATTAAAGAGAGTCAAAATAGGCATTTTATGGGATTTTAGCTAGCTTATATTTTTTATGGGATAAGAGCATGTCCAACCGGACCCCCACTTCCCCTATATGCCTAGGGCGATAGCTTGGACACGAAATAACATCACTCAACTGGACCCCTCATACCTAGCCCATACGTTCGGACTGACTGTTAACCCTCACACCCAACCCATGTGTGGGACGGAAATGATGTTGACCGCACACGCTCGTCATGTCAGATCTGACAGGCCGGACCCATCCCAAATCACACTGAATCATACTGAACCCTAGTCGGTTCCCTCCTCCTCCCTTTTTCCTCGCCCTCGTCGCCCCTTCCTACCTTTGTCGCCATTCCCGGCCTACCTTCGACGCCGCCCGAACCCGTAGTGCGTCGGCCCAAACCATCCCTATGCTTTGTCGCCGCCCCCCTACGCGGGCCCCGGTACATTTGCTCCGTTGGACATACACCTCACCCGTCATATGTTCGGGAAATTGTCGAGGCTATTTCTTGATTAATTTTGCTTGTTTTTAGGCATGGATTCGTTGGATGATGAGTTTGATTACTCAGAATTAATTTGATGTGTTCATGTACAAAGAGTTCATCAGTGATGAGGACGATTGCGAGATCAATGACGACGAATATGATGGACATGGTAGGTGAATTGTGTCCACTTCTTTCATGTCTCTTATTATGTCTTACACGTGTTGTCATTGTTTGCATTTTGGAACTCCCACCAAACAGGTGACAGAAGATGGTTATGTCTATAAAGTGGGGTGGGCAGCCAAAAGGCTCTAGCCTTTTCATTTCTAGCGGACAAGCGAAATGCTTTCATCATTTTTGGCAGAGACAGGCTTTGGACTTTTCATTTGCAGTTGACAACGAACTGCTTTCATCATTTTGGCAGTTTGCAGCTTGCTCGCTTAAGCGTGGTACCAGAAGGAGCAGCGTGGCGGCGACACCCCGAGCATCACCGGTTGCTGCTCATGGGTGAAAAGCCTGTCTACAACGTGTGTGGGCCGGGAGCAGTCGAGCCCCTGTTCCTGTTGTCGCCAAACTTTGATTTTCGTTCGAAATCGTCAAAAAAAAAAGGGCACTTCCATTTCATCCAAGGTTAGTTGTCCGATTTTCGTTTGAAATCCTGCACCGACGATGGCAATTGCACATTCGGCAAAGACACATGTTGGGCCCAAAACAACGGCGTGCCGGACATTTTTAGGCGTCTGTTGGAGATGCTCTGAACAGGGAATGACAGCGCTGAGACAGTTTAGGCGTTTTCCTACTATTTCAAGGAACAAGGATACGAGCTGGCTCGTAGTTTCCTACTATTTCATCACGGAGGAAACAAATTAACTGTATGCTGTCATTTTCCTGGTATTCGTACTACGTACACATCTACTAACTATATTAAAGACAAACCTTTTCTCGCACAGCGATCGGCGACTGTAGCTAGCTACAGTAGTTACTGTAGTTGCTACAGTACTACAGTGCTTCGATCCCGGCCGTCGAACGGCGATCCGACGGCCCGCAGGACGCGTCCGTGACGGTTTTACAAAAAGACCCCTCACTGATCGACAAATCAATCCCGCAGTCCACAGAAACGCGAGGGGAAGGACCTAATTGTTAGTTACGACAAAGTCAGGGACTTTTCTGCAAAACCACCCGCAGACTCCCCCTCCCCCTTCCTCTCTCTCGCGCGACGGCGAAGTCGCCGGCGCCGCCGACGCGCCGCGCGGCCGCCCCGCTCCTCCCCGCACGAATCCGAGCACGCGGGGAGCTCCGCCGTCGCGCCCTCCACCTCCTCGCCGCAGATCGGCTGCCGGAATGCTACGCCGTCGCCGGAATCGACGCCGCCGTGCGCGCTGCTCTCCGCCGCATCCGCACGCCGCCGCCGCCGCTCCGGCGGCCTACGAGCGGCGGCGCCGCCACCTGCGGGTAGCCCGTCTCCTGGCGCGTCCGACGGGCGCCCCTCCTCCTCCCAGTCGTCCACCGTCGCCGCCACCGGCCACCTCGCGCTCATTCGCGCGCACACGGAGCTCCGGGGGGCTCCAGCTCGCGCGCACACGGAGCTCCGGGGCCGCTCCACCTCATGCTTATTCCAACGACGGGATCTCCCTTTGCTTCTTCCCCGCCTCTGGCAATGGCCTCCCCCGGACCAGCTGCTGCCGGCAAACTTCTCCGCATCGATCCTATCAAGCTCAGCTTCCCCTGTATGCCCTCATACCTGCACCTCCCGTTATCTCCCCCCTTTGTGAAAGAATATTTTTTTCTGCTTCGATCGGCTTGGATTGATAGGCCAGTGATTTCGTCCGCTGTTTTTGTTGACCAATGCAGCTATCGGATCTCAGCGATGACTACATCACCTTCAAGGTTTGTTTGTCCTCTCGAGAAACTATGTCTGGTATTTTGTTCAACATGGAATCCTCCTGGAAGCCTACAACTAGAGGAATCCGTGCACAAGCAGAACTTTTTTATTTATAATCACATTCTATGCAACTTATTGGTGTTTCGGTATTGCGTAATTTTAGCTTCAGCAATTCTACATGAAATGGGACATTAACTGCATATTATATTATAGACCAAAGGTGTGCAATATTTGTATAGTTTAGCCACATAAAATGAACAGCTCAAACAATTTACAACCAAGAAATCACTGGAGGAAATAAAACAACTGGTTTACTTTGACCGGCACTGAATAACTATCTAATCGATTGCTTCAGTAAGGTAAAGTGCCTAAACTGAGAAAGAAAAAGTTCCATTATAGGGTAATTTGTAGCACAAAAGAAACACCATATATGATGAACAATAAGATAACCTCATTCTTTAGTATCTTTCTGAAAGCTGCAAATGGATCATTCATTGTCGTTTCTTATGGGTCATTTGACAATAAGACTTCTGTTGATTGCTGTGGAGGAAAGCTTCAGATGGATCATTCGTTGTCTTTGTGATTAGAGATAGCTCACAGAAGCTATGTGTATGCTAGGATACTTAACCGGGCCTGCATTCTGTGTGCAGAGTCCGAACTGTTTTCATTTTTAAATCATAAGTTTGAACTCTTATCGTTGCTGCTCTGAATGGTTAATGATTGGACTGAATGCTTTTGTCACTAGAATCGTGTGCAGAGGTCTTTGTGCTCTGAAGACTGTTTGTAGCAATATAATATATTTCCATTTGGCTGTTAGGCATATTCTGTTGTAGCAATTCCTTATTTCCATAAACATGCACATTATGTGTGCTCCAGTTGGCAAAATATATGGTGTTTCCATTTATTAATAATCTTCGGGCTTGGAGTTTATCAATAGTCATTACTGTTGTTCTTTGATGTTTGGTTTTAAGTCTAAAGAGATACCGCTCATCTTTGCAGCATGATCTACCAGCTTTCTTGGACCTTTTCTTTCTGCAGGTGTAGGAATTGCTTCAGGCTCATGCTTGCTGGCCTCCCAGTCTCTCTCCTAGATATATGTCTTTGCTACCGTCGAGGTTTCGAATATGCTATGTTGTTATTTTCTGGCAGGCTTCTTAAGTTCCAGAACCCGTAGGTTCCGCATTTTTTATTGGCTTAGTCCTGATTTTCTCTACTGCTACGATGGGTGCCATCACAATCGCAAAATGAAGGGTGTAATGTTTATCAACTATTTTCAGACTTGGAGTTTTATTTCTCCGTGGGGTTAATGTTGATAGTGTTAACACAGTCGCAAAATGAAACGTGTTTCATTTATCAATTATTTTCAGATTTAGAGTCTAAATTCTCAATGATCTAAAGGTTCTACAACATGGCCATGTGAAGCATCATTCTGTATCATAGTACTAAAATATTACTGTCGATTTCATAGGTTTATCAGCTGATCTCGCTGTATTGTACTGACGGGGTTGTTCAACGGTTTTAAATCTTGCATTGTTAGATGAAGTAGCCTACTAAATTCTGGACAATCCATGATTTGCCCATATGTTAGGCTTTCACTAGCATCCTCTAGCAGTACCCTAGACTATATGTTACTAGGGATTATCTGTGCCTACTGTAGGTGTAGGCTATCTTTGTTTTTTGATGTATGCACTAGACATATACTATTAGCTTAGGAGATAGTTACTATTTACAGGCAGTCATACTGCAGGTTGTTGGTATGGTTTGATTTGCAGATGAATATATTTGCTATAGTTTGATGATTGATATGGCCTTGATAAATTTATAACTGGTTTGGAATCACTGATGTTAAAATTTGCATTTTACCATTCCAGCTTTATTGAACTTCCCTTTTAGAGGTTGTAGGCTTCCTTCACGCTAGCTCTTGGTTGCTGCTCATCTTCTCAGTCTGCTAGGTAACCATTATTAGTTTTCTCTATTATGAATACGTTATGTTGTTATATCCTGTTCGTCTACCTATTCAGGTTCTTTCCTATTATTATTGCTATAGCTACTGATTTGTTGTGTGCTTCCTTGCTACTGTGTTGGTTATTTTCCTTTTCTTTATACAACTTATGCGCAGGATGTGAATCAGATATGAGAATTCTTAAATGAGTTGTCTATGAATGCTGAGCGCCACGATGAAGCAGTGGAAATACCATGCCTCCTATCCCGACACTACTTTCTATCAACAAGACATCTTCCCTAAGGTACTTCCTCATGGCTACACTGTAGGTTGCTGCATACATTTGTCGCTAGACGAGTTACATACATATGTAATATAAGTGGCCTGATCTCTAAAGTGCACAGGTCACCTCCATGCTTACTTTTACCTTCTCTTCCTCCCTTGCATGGTTGTTGACTTATTTTCATTTGCATTCAATAATTGAAATGGAATAATTATTTTTTAAAGTCGTCATAAATGTGTGACTACGGTATTAAAATCTAGAAAATAGTACATATTCAATCTACTCCGAGATTTAATTCAGTTTCAGCTATGCAACCACTCGCAAAAAGTTTCAGCTATGCATGCCGACTTAAGTTTCAAACTGAGATAAAAAAATCCATTCCCTACAACATTCTTCGATGCAATAATTAGTGTGTATACACATTTTGGACACCTATAGACAATTTACATCTTTGTTCCTTTCCATCGGTATTTTCATGTATTGTTCACACAGTGATGTATTATTTCATCTTATGTTATATGCAAAGTTTTATTTTTCATTTTACTTAATGCATCCATATGTTCGTGCCAGCTGGACTCATTCTCTTGAATATAACTCATTTGTTTATGGTTAATTGGTCACAAAGCCGACTTTTCTTCATTTATTCTAGCTTTCTTTATTAGCAAAACAGAAGTTCAATTTCATCAATCATGATTAAATGTGTCTAACATAAAGGATTGTAGAGTTCTTCTTGGCCATTTTTCGCTAATTTTATTTATTTGATGCTTACGAAGGGACTCTCCTTGCCGGCCTTTTTCAAGATTTTTGCATTATCTACTTTTCCAAATATATTGACCCGATTTTCGCACATTCAACTGATATGACGCCCTGTTTGCTGAACATTTGATGTTGTTACTTGACAAGTATTCTTGGGTGTGTACAAAATTCTGATGATTTCAAGTGTGTTTGCTATTTCTACGACTTGGCGTGAGCCTTTGACTTGATCAATAAAAGCATGATTATCTGAAAGATCGAAGTAGTTAGCTCCAGGAGAAATACTGTAAAGAAAACATTGTAGTTGTTCAAAAAAGAAAGAAAAAATATTGGAATACTCAATTTTTTCACCATTTATAGGTAATTTAAATGCATTTCTCCTAATTTTAATTAAATATTGACCCCGAAATACAAACATGTTCGAACATTTCAAACTACTGAATATTTGCATATCCTACAAAGTACATAAAAAAAGCTCACAAAAAAATGCTACCTATGTCACATTCAAATTTTGTCACCGTTTGGAGGTAATTCAAATGCATATTTCCTAATTTCAATTTAATACTGTCGCTGAAATACAAACATGTTCGAACATTTCAAACTACTAAATATTTGAATATTCTACAAAATATATTAAAAGTGAACACAAAAAATGCTACCTATTCATAGCAAAACAAAAACAATACTCCGATATTCCATAAAATATATCTAAATGCTGAAAGAAAAAAAAAAGCTATATACTTATAGCAAAATGCAAGTATATTTGAACATTTCAATTTGGACAATAATTCGACACCATACAAATAAACTTTCCCCAAAATGTGGAATTAGATTCAAATGGATTTTTCTAACTTCAATTAAATATTGACGTCGAAATACAAACATATTTGAACATTTCACCTCACTAAATATTTAAATATTCTACAAAATATATCAAAAAACTCACACACAAAAAATGCTACCTGTTCATAACAAAATCAAAACATGTTTGAACATTCAAATTTGGCCACCATTTTGGCGAACAAAAAAAATATATACATTGTACAAAAAACTCACCAAGGTTCCTTGCCTTTTCTTGGCTACTGGATGTGATTCAAGCGCATTTGATAATTGCTTTAAGATGAGGCATTAAATCTATTACTGTGTCGTGTTATGAGAATGATGGTTACAGCCTTGCTGGGATTTTTGGTAAAATTCCTGAGCCATATATGATGTGTACAAGGCAGTGTTACAGAGAAGGAGGTGATTTCCTCACTCTTCCTGAATCTTATGGTGCTCCTGCTGCTCTATTGGAGGTAGGATGCTCTAGCTTTACACCGTCCTTAAAAATACGGAATCTATTAATATTACTCTGATGTGCATGAATTACCAATTGCAGTGTATTTATTTGCCAGCCTTTTTTGTAAGTAGCCAGCCTATGTGGTTAACTCATTTTTCTTCCTATCTAATCTCTATGGATATAATGTGTGTTCTTTATTTTAAATTTAAAGGATTATACTATGTCTCGGCCAATTAGCAGCTTTCTTTTGTTTGCTCGTGAGTGCACTAATCTGCACCGGCTGGTATTCACGACAGTAATGTCTTGGTTGTGGATGTAGGCTTATGAACTTACTCGGAGAAAAATCGATTTGTCCAGTTTTAGATCATGCTAGGAAAATCTTACATCGCTCATTGTGCACATGTATGATTGAATTGATTAGTGAAATAGTGGGTTATGTCCAGTTTTTAATTTTAGATTTCTACAGTGCACTTATAATTTGGCAAGGAATAGTGCTCGAGATCTCCTCATTTTTTTTGTCTTTCTCTGCTTTCGACGGTCCGACCTTCAAAGTTGTGCAGATAGAGATACTGACAATCAGGTAGAAAGGCCATTGATGTGCTGTTGGTATTGAGAAGAGGGTACCACATGAAAAAACATTTGAACCCTTCTGTTCCTTCAGTAATATACCACACTGCTTATATGTTATGTCAAACCCTTCACACTAATAAAAAATTCTTATGCGGAATCATTTTCCTATGAAAGTAATGTTAGGTGTTCTATTGGTTACTGCATCTGCAGCTACCAAACATTGAATAGTTAGGTGAATGTAATGGTAGGAGTGTAATTTCTTGGCTGCATATTCTTGCTTGACTGAAATATTGCTCAACCAAAGGGCACAGATCTGGAATTTTTCGAGTATTGATGATGTTGCAGTATTTTGTTTCTTAATAAAACTATAAGAGGTCAATGGAGAGCTATGATTTGACAGGTTATTTAGGACGACATATTGTCTAAAACGACTAAAATTCAGAGTTCTATTCTTAAGCTGTCTGTGCTCACGAAATCCTTCTTAACTCATAGGATTCCTATTCCTTTCTTTGATTTCATTTATTTCTATTTCAAAGATTTTGTATATGTTGAGGTGTGCCCTAGAAGGCTTGGATTTGGGAGGCAGACTGGCAGGAGATTGGTAGGCTAGGGTTTAATCATGGGTTGTTAGCTATGATTTTATGTCAGATTGAAGAGGGCCAAGAGTACATTCGATAGTAGCAGGCACCATAGTGTTCTTCGTTAAATTGCTCTACAATTTTATTGTACTAATTATTAGGTTATATTGCTTATGGCTTGGGTTCAGTTGTAAGATGAAGCACAAAAACTGCACTATAAGCTGTTCCAAATGCTATCCTAACCCAGCATGTTCAGATATTTTCTCCACTATAACAAGACAAGTAATGCTCCAGACCTTTGGCATTAGTACCATAACGGTTCTTTTATTATTGCTTTATTCCTCAATACTATCAACTGCATTTGACCTCCTTTATAGTAGCCTGGATTCTAATAAAACAATTTAAATGGAATAGTAACTACATGTAATAGATATCTACGCAGGTTTTTCTGCATCTTAAAGATCGAATGATATGTGCCTCATGTTATCATTCCTTTTGCGCAGATATGTTGTCCTGGGGAAACTCTATCATCCACTTGGAGAATTTTATGAATGGTATAAAGTAGCTCAGCATGAGTGGTGCTTTGAAGAGTGTCACATTTAGGCTTCCTATATATATAACATGCACATCTCCTATATAAATTCATCTGTTATTTTGTGATGCACATTTAATAACCTACGAGTTATGAGCTTTTTTCCACAATATGTTTGAGTAATAAATTTCATATTTTGAAGTTGTCCTCTTAGTAGCTTCATCCATTTTATAAAGAGGTAAAATTCCGTGTTTCACTTCCATCGTTATTGTCGTCTCAGTTGCTAGACATGTCTATATGGAAAGCTTCCAGTGTTTCATGATCCTGTATTTTAGGCCTATATTGTTGAGAATTATTTGAATGCATGTCTTGCATTAACTGTTGTTAGAGTTTTCCTTTTTCTTTGCCATACCAGGAGAATGGGCAAGTGCAGATGCATGTACTGTCATGACACAGCTGACTAACTGTTCTAACTGCAAGCGACTCTATTATTTTGGTTAGTTTCAAGAATCTCATTCTACATACCTAAACATGTTGTCCTTCTGTTCTTACTATCCAGAGAAACAATATGGTCACTTTGCAGCATTGACATCGGCAGTATCAAATCGAGCTGCTTATTAGCCTGAATGTCATGCCTCCGTACTTCAGTATGGAATGCTCGACCGAGGGCTCCTCAGCTCCTATATTACAACCGGGCTGCAGCTATGTCTACCTTCAATGGGGGCATCGTCAAGAAAAATACTAGGGTTATCATATGGTATGATGTGAAGGAGCTCTGCTGCATACTAACAACATTCAATAGTCTATACCAATATTTCTTTTTATAGTAAGTTATTATCCAGATTGCATAGGTTTCGGAATTTCACAAACTCAGGTTTATGTTCTTTTCTACGAGTTACTAATAAATAACTGTCAATTCAACCATTATGTTTCTTATTCTTCACAACCATTGATTGAAAGCCTGACCACGTGCTCTGTGTATGCCATCATCAGAAATTGAAAAGAAGAAAAGTGGCAAACTGCAACCTTTGCTTCAAATATATTTCTATTACCAACAATCTTCAACCATAATAGATCTTTTAAATTTTACTCCCACCCCATCAAGGATAAAATTTCTCAGCATATTTCACACCTCAGGAGCACTTTAATTTTTTTATTTACATGACAAGGAAGACTATATCATGCTCTTAAAAGAGAACTGGAAAGGAAAAGGTTATCCAAGTTTAGGGATCCTATGTGATCCAAGTTTAGGGAAATGGTAATAACCAATACAGTTGCTCCAAATATATGCATAAATATATGTAGTTGAATTTCACCAAACAAACTCTCTAATTATGAAATTCAGTTGAATAAATGTGCTTTTGCACTCATTATGGACTTCAATTACAAATTGACAAACAAACAATTTTTATTAAACATTCTAATTAGCTTTAAAATTTGACATACTTCTAATTATGAAATTCAGCTGAATAAATATGCTTTCGCACTCATTATGGACTTCAATTACAAATTGACAAACAAGCAATTTTTTTTAAACATTCTAATTAGCTTAAAAACTTGACATGCTCTTAAATGTGTCGAACTTTTTTTTATTTTCACAAAATAATTTTAGAAAACACCACAATTCCCGACGTGTGGGCCTACCCTACTTAATCAAATTAGAATAAATTTGAAATTGTTAACTTTTCCTTCTCAATTTTGATACATTCAAATCTAAACAATTTTTGAATGTGCAAAGCTCAAATTTGAATTTCTCCCACCACCGTGTTAAAAAAATATGACAAGCATATGAGCATTAACATAAAAAAAAACTTTCAATATTTATGCCATAAGACCGAAATTCAAATTTTAAAACTTTAAAATTTTCAATGACTTCCAAATCTAAGCATTTGAAAAAAAAATGTGAACAACTTCCCACTTCCACCAACTTTTGAAATTCAATCAAAGTATACAGAATATATCCGTTCGAAAAAATACGACAAATATATCAAAACAATCCTAATATTACATGCAAAATACTTATGCTGAGATATTTTTTCCCCAAATATTCATTTTTTCCCCATTTATATGCAATTCAAGTGCATTTCTTCTAATTGCAACTAAATATTGACGCCGAAATACAAACATGATTGACCATTACAAACTACACATATTTGAATATTCTACAAAATATATAAAAATACTCAAGAACAAATACTACCTGTTCATTACAAAATAAAAAACATGTTTGCAAACACGAATTTTGCCAACATTTGGGCGAATATTCAAACATGATCGACCATTACAAACTACTACATATTTAAACATTCTACAAAATATTTCGAAAATGCTCACAAAAAAATGCTACCTATCTACAACAAAATAAAAACATATTTAAACACTCCAAATTGGCTAACATTTTGGTGAACAGCAAATATACATTGTACACAAAAAAATCACCAAGGGCGTGGCGTGACGCCACGCCAAAATTCAACTAGTAAGTACATAACATGTGAGCATATCCAACCGCAACCGATGCTATCGGGTATCAATCAACACACACACGCACGCACCCACACCCGTCGATCCACTAGTCGCACGAACAACCCAAGGTGTTATTCCGGCCGCCGCTCGATCCTAGGCCATGGGCGTCACGGCGGCGAGAGGCGTGCTTGAGCAGCACCTTCCACACGATGTCGATCATGTCCACGTTGATGGCACCCACCTTGTGGTGCTCCCCCCCCCCCCCCTTCCAGGCAGTGCACCCCCNTCTTTCTAGATCTGTCTAGACCTATTGGGTCGTGCCCTCTTTGGGGCGCCTTGCCCCTCCTTATAAGGTGGAGGAGGCCGGCTTACAAGTAGAGTCCTCTTAGGACTCGGCTAATCTATTACAAGTTGGAAAGGTGAGTCCTTTTCCTATTCTAACTAGAGTCGGCCTGCTGGGCTTCCTCCTGGTGGGCCTCGTTGATCCTCCTTGCGGGTACCCGTGTCCCATATCCCCGACAGGAACCTTACCCAATATTGGTCTCCAGGTCCAAGGAGGCCTGAGAGTCTGAAGAAGGCATTGACATCCCAGAGTGGTAAGAGTCGTCCTTATGGGGAGGAGAAGCCGATTTCCGCTGGTGTGAAACGGGCAGAGGCTCAGGAGCATCTGCAGGCCCATCGGAGCGCAGCTTCCTCTTCCTGGCGGCGATAACACTCTGCATGTGTTCTTCAGGCTTAGTGGGAGAGCGAGAGGACCCAAGGACTCGTGAGAGTGGTACCTTGGGAACAGCCTCTCGAGAGCCATTAGTGTTTGAGGCTGGAGAAGAGGAGGAGTGACTCCTAGCTGAGGACTCCGCAGATATTGATGGCTGAGCAGCAGCAGAGGTAGTGTCAGCTTGTCTCGTGACGGGAGCCTCTGGAGAGGACTCGTCGTCGTCAATTTCTTCCACAATGGGAGCCTCCTGAGAGGACTCCTCTTCATCAGCATTTTCAGTTGGAGCCTCTGGCGAGGACTCCTCATCGGCAGCATCATCTTCAACGGGAGCCCCCTGGGAGGACTTCTCATTAGCATCATCAGTGTCTTCTGCCACAGTAGTTTGATCTGTGGCAGGAGTCTCCTCCTCAACTTCCTTCAGCCTCAGCTCAGCTTCAGCTTTATTTTTAGTACCAGCTCCAGAGGCCGGCTTCCAGAAGGAGTCGGCGAGCTGCAGCAGAGTTGACAAAAGTGAATCAGTAAGCAGTATGAGTGACATCAAGACAGAAATGAAGTAGAGAGCAATACAACATCAGGAGCTGGGTTGGTGGAGCAAAATGGCTGGAGCCCAAATGGGCTTGGTCCTTCACTGGTTTCCCAGTCAACTTTTTGATAAGTCGACCAAGTTCGGGTCCATCAGACAGCTGCTCTGTCACTGAAGATCATCACCAGCGCATCTAGTGTATGAGCATATTAGCCGAGTCCTAGGACTCAGTGGCTGGATTCTCCAGGTCGTCAGCAGCGGACAAGATCCATATTTTCTAAGTTATGAGATAAGAGGGCCCGGATTCGAGTGATCAGAGACTCGACTCTTGGCCGGGCGGCCTCTGGGCACCTAGCTTTCATCAGAGGAGTCGCCCGAAGGCGGTCCTCAGAGAATAAGGGAAGTTTTGGTTCATTTGCAGGGGAGGTGTCCTTGCAATAGAAGAAGGTTTTTTGCCAATCCTTGACGCGATTGGGAAAGATGGCTTGGGAAGACAGAGTTGAGGCGCCGTTGAAGAGCGACGGCGCCACATTGGAGAAGAGGGCCCCCAGAGGTCTCGGCTGAGGGTTGCAGTAGAAGAGCTCAAGCCAGAGATTGATGTCAGGCTTAATCTGGAGGTAATCCTCACAGAGAACGACGAAATTGGAAGGGTGAGAATGGAGTTAGGAGCCAGATCGTGAATCCGCAGCTCATAAAGTTCGAGGAGCTGGCGGAAGAAAAGATCGCCGGGGGGAGAAAATCCGCGGAACAGGTGCTCCACGAAGACAACTACTTCGCCCTTAGCGGGAGAGGGAAACAACCTCATCCCCTGGGGCCCGAGCTTGAGCGCTGGAAGGAATCAACCTGAGAGCCTATGAGTCTTCAATTGCTCCGCCGTGACCACAGATCCACCCCAATCGGCGGAGATCGATCGCTTGGAAGAGGATTTTGTTGGCGGCGGCGGCCGCGGCGGCGATGTCCACCGTCCTGCTCGACGGGGATGCCTTGGCCTTGGATGCGGTCTTTGAGCGCTTGGGAGCCATGGCGTGCGGGCAGTGTGTGCTGGGCGCGGGAAGAGATGGGCGCGAAGAGAGAAAGATGAGATTTGGGCTGGAGGGGGCAAGTGAGGTTTAAACCTAACCCTTCGGTATTTATCGAGAGGGTAAAACCCTAAGAGAGTTACAGTGCAGGTCACAGTAAACTGTGGATAACGTTTCATTAGCGACGGTTCAGTGGTTAACAGAAAAGACATAGCAGAGAAAGGTTAAAGTCGCAGAAGTGGATGAAGCCGGCTTGTCCCAGAATGACGAGTCCTGTGGCAGTGAAAATCAAGTTGTCTGGTCCTGTTCGCAAAAGTCACAGTAGACCCGGCCAGCATGTGCAAGGGCAGGGGTGATGACTTGAACAAGGAATGAGGATAGAGCTAGCAGCAAGCGACTTTGGAGCCTATGGCTCAAGTGGAAGGAGTCGACCCAGGGAGTCGAACCAACGAGTCAGAAGAAGCCGCCAAGCTGCGCCCAAGATAAATTTGGGGGCTACTGATGGGGGGATACTTTATAGGTAGGCCCATGGACCCGGAAAGTAGACCCGCCAAGACCAAGAAGGCCAACGCCGAGTCACGAGACAAGTCACATGGGCTGGGCTGGAGACAAGCCGACCAAGGCCCTTGTGGAGAAAAAGGCTCGTCCAAAGAGAGAGTCCAAGTACAACCCGGAGTCTAACTTGGAAGACCAAGGCGTAGAGTAGGACTCCGTGTTCTAGTGTGACTCGGTGTAAGTTGTAAGTCCAGGGACCCGGCGGCCTTATAAGCAGGGTCCTGGACCTTAGATCAATGAGTTAAAAGAGATAAGCTCCAACCAGTAGAGACACCCTAGCCACCAGAGAGAAGTCGCCGGCTCCTGAGTTGTGGGAGCCGGGTCCTTGTAATCGAGATATAATCAAGAGCAATAACATAGAAGAAGGAAGTAGGTCTTTACCTCGAAACAGAGGGGCCGAACCTGGGTAAATCCTTGTTCCTTGGCGAGATTAACCGTTCCTACGTACTTCAGTCATCAATGGCCCCGGAACTCATCTTCCCTGAGGAAGAACTTGCCGTGACAACCCCACGACACATGGGTTGTTGAAATCGTCTCCGGAGCCAAAAACAGTGACCTATAGCCCACTTAAACGGCCAGAAATGACCGAATTGACGAGATCTGACGACATCCCAATTACCGTGTACCGGGGGTTATGGGTAGTTGAAATCGTCCGCGGAGGCAAAAAAATAGTGACCTATAGCCCACGAAAACGGCTAGAAATTACCCGATCGACGAGTTCTCACGACGTCCCAATTACCTTCTATTAGGGGTCATGGGTTGTTGAAATCGTCCCTGGAGCCGAAAGAAGTGACCTATAGCCCACGAAAACGGCCAGAATGACCGAATCGACGAGTTCTGACGACGTCCCAATTACCGTGTACCGGGGGTCATGGGTTGTTGATAGCGTCCCCGGAGCCAAAAACAGTGACCTATGTTGATTGCGGTTGGGAAACTCCAAGAGGAAGGTATGATGCAGTATAGAAACAATTTTCCCTTGATTACAAAACCAAGATTATCAAATCCAGTAGGACTTGGGGAAGGCTTAGCAAGGTGTTAACGGCACCGTTTACCGATTATTGACGTGGACCTTCACACAATCACCAACAAACTATTTTGCCCCAACAAAACAGAGAGGTTGTCAATCTCTCCGGCTTGCCAAACACAAAGAATTAAATGTGTGGATGTAAAATATGATGATGATGAAATATGACCAGCGAGCAAATGATGATGAAAAGCTATGAAAACGGTTGTAAGCAATGTAGGAAAATAGGACCGGGGTCCACAGTTCACTAGAGGTGTCTCTCTAAAAGAAATACATGATGGGTAAACAAATTACAGCATGGAAATTGACATAATTGTAGGCGCACAACAAGGCTATAATAAAACAATATAGTTCACCGCTTCATCTAATATGGGTATTACGTCAAAATACATAGACCGTCATCCAACTGCATCTATGACTAATAATCCACTCTGGGATCGCTATCCAGCAAGTCACCCAAAAGTATTAAGTTGCAAACAACAGATCATTGCAATAAGCAAAGTGCATAATGTAAGCAATGTAGATAACACGAAGAAATCACACTGCTGTTTTCTCCCTAGTGGCAACAGCACATCTCTAGCCCTGACCGTTCCTGTCACCGAACTCAGACAAAGAGAGGCATGAACCCACTATCTAGCATAAATACTCACTCATACAACACTAACAATCACTTGGCCAAAGCAACCACTAGCATTGGAGAGCATGCAAGATCATAGATGAAACACATAACTGAACAAAAGTAATGACTTCCACAATTCATCGGATCCATGCAAACACTATCATGTAGCAGTTACAAATAGATGATCTTGATCATGATAGGCAGCTCACAAGATCTAAGCAATGGAGTACAAGGAGGAGAGACAACCATCTAGCTACTGATATGGACCCGTAGTCCCATGGTGGACTACTCACGCATCACTCCGGAGGCAGGCATGGTGATGTAGATGCCCCTGGCGTCGATTCCCCTCTAAAGCCTAGTGATGTAGTCACAATCATGTAGCCGGGAAGAGATTCTGAACCCTCCCGAACTAGGGTTTGAGATGACGGCGGCCTCAGACGTATTCTGGAAATTGTGATCGCGCCTCCTCTTTTTTTAGGTCAGAGGGGAATTTATAGGCGAAGGGGCAACGCGAGGCGACACTACTAGGGAAAAGGCTACCGCCGGCGCACCAAAAAGGCTTACCGCCGGCGCACGGGGCTACGCCGGCGATCATCACACTGGTGGTAATATCTTATCACCGACGCACAACCCCTATGCAGCGGGGGTAACGAAGGTAGCGTCGGCGCACCCATCGCACGCGCCGGCGGTATACTTAGCCCCAGTGCACCCATCACACGTGTCGGCGGTAAGTACGTATACACACGCCGGTGCTGAGTATTACAGGTCCAAAAAAATCATTTCATATTTATACAGTGCAGTATACAATATAGTTTATACAGTCCAGTTATACACAAATAATAACATCGCAGAACACAATAATAATTAAAGGCATATATACTATCTCGACCAAGTTTCACATAACCAAAGTATCACTAATACATATAAAATAATCCAGTAGTTACATATAGACCCTAATACATCACGAATAATATCACTAATACATCTTCCATGCATGAACCTCTCAAACTAACTTCGACCGGTTCCTGAGCCGCGGAGTGCTGAGCCGCCTGCGCTGCGCATCTAAAGAGAAGGAACCCTCACAGGGTCATAGCTCACGTGATAGGGAACCCTCTTAAGAAATGACCAGGTATTGCTATACTGCCTATCCAAGAGATACATGTAGCGATGGATGTGCTTGTCCTCCTCCCTAATACGGCGACGTACCACCTCCTCAGGGGCCGGCTCCCTCTACACCGAGCATGGCCCACGCGACTGCCACCAAAGAAGATCTGGTCGGCGACGTCACCCGGATTCCTCACCAAGCTGCGCGTCCCGGAAGGTAGCACCTCCCAGTGCCAGCCCGGTGGATCCTAGTCCCGCACATCGCCCCTCTGGTCCAACATGGACATCGTTGCCGAGAACAATAAACTAAAAACACCTAAGTCAAAATTTCTATTTCAATTAAATCATCTAGCTAATAACATATACTAAAAAGTAATACTAAAATTTTGCTAAGTCCAAATAATAATGCTAAGTCCCATATTAATTGACATACTGCAATCCAGTAACTGTCAAATTACAAGCCCCCTAATGGAATTACATATGATGTCGTAGTTTTGGAGAAGATGAACAGAACAATCCTCAAGTCTGGATGGGCGACATTTGTTGATGTCAATCAAATAGAAGAAAATTATTCCCTGATGTTTCGATACCTTGGAAATGCCCGCTTTAAGGTTACAATATTTTATTCCAACGGTAAGGAGAATGCTTTGTGCTCTGAGATGAAAGCCGCTTTCATCTTCTCCAACAATATTTTATTCCAACAATATTGTAACCTTAAAGCGGGCATTTCCAAGGTATCGAAACATCAGGGAATGGTTTCTTCTATTTGATTGGCATCAACAAATGCCGGCAATCCAGACTTGAGGATTGTTCTGTTCATCTTCTCCATAACTCCGACATGATATTTAATTCCATTAGGGGGCTTCTAATTTGACAGTTACTGGATTGCAGTACGTATGTCAATTAATATGGGACTTAGCAATATTATTTGGACTTAGCAAAATTTCTATTAAATCATCTAGCTAATAACATATATGCATCATATAAACTATGCAACGAAAAGCAAAAAGTTTTAGAAGACGCGGGTTGAGAAATAACATTTCTTACTCTAGGTTTTTGGGCGAGATCGTCCGCTGGATCGTCCGCTAGCACCACCCTGGATTATTGTGCAGATCATCCGCTAGCACCACCCTGAATCACATAGTGCCACAACATTTTAATCATCGGCATTATCAAAAACACATTACAAAACTAAACAAAAATATCTTGGATTTGTGCCTCATACTTAGGTCAGACACACAAGTAGACCTGCAGGATCTCGTGAGCCAAGTATGATGCACAAAACTTTTACTTGTGCATATCACAAGGCTCACAAGACCTGCAGGCTTACCACCTAGTGCCACAACATTTTAATCATCGGCATTCATAAAAAGAGAGAAGAAACAAAATGATTCGGGTTTGTGCCTCATACATAGATTGGATACACATTGATCAAGGACGGGGCAAGCGGACCAAGTAGAGTATGCACAAGATGTTTATTTGTGCATATCACAAGGTCCGCTAGCACCTCCCTGAATCACATAGTGCCACAACATTTTAATCATCGGCATTCGGCAAAAGAGAGAAAAAACAAAATGATTTCGGATTTGTGCCACATACATATTTAAATTGGACACACATTTTAGGGACGGAGCAAGCGAACCAAGTAGGATGCACAAAATGTTTATTTGTGCATATCACAAGGTTCGCTAGCACCACCCTGAATCATATAGTGCCACAACAGTTTAATCATCGGCATTATCAAAAACACAGTACAAAACTAAAGAAAAATGACTTGGATTTGCGCCTCATACTTAGGTCGTACACACAAGTAGACCTGCAGGATCTTGTGAGCCAAGTATGATGCACAAGACTTTTACTTGTGCATATCACAAGGCTCACAAGACCTGCAGGCTTACCACCTAGTGTCACAATATTTTAATCATCGGCATTCGGAAAAAGATAGGAGAATTAAAATGATTTCAGATTTGTGCCTCATACATAAAATAGTCTAAACATATGCTCTAATATAATAAGTTGCATATTATATTAAACAGTCTAAACATCAACTCTAATATGATAAGTGCTCGATCATCTAGCTAGCCACCCTAGCCTTCTTGGCGACCTCTTCGGCCTCTTTGGCCTCATCATTCTCTGCTAACTTGGCTACGTTCTCACAGAACCTGTCATCTAACATATCGAACTCCTCCTCCTCGTCCCAGCTAAAACTCTCCTCCTTCACCTGGGAAGGAGCGGCGCCATGGGAAGGACCCGCACCGGCGTCCTGTGACCCAAACATCTCGTACTGATACGCCAGCAGATCCGGGTCCTCCATGAGACTCCTCACGAACGGGTCGTCCTGGGGACGGGCGTTGCGCCGTGCTATCTGCTCCTCGGCCCTGCGGTGCTCCTTCTCCATAGACTTGGTGAAGTGTCTAATTTCTGGCGGCGCGAGATCGGCCGCGCGGTGACGATCCGCGGGGAAGTTGAGCTTTTTCAACGCATGATGCCCGTACTCCTGGATGGCAAAATAATCATAGCGCGTGCCGCCTGCTCCTCGCACGGCCACTGTCCAACCTAGCGCTTGATCCCATCAATATGGATCTGACATCCATACATGCGGCTCCCATTATTCCTAACTTATTCCCGGACACCAGTATACCGAGACATATCGTGCAAAACTATACATAATAAAATAATCATTAGAGCAAAATAACTAAAACTACACAATATATAATAAATCTATAATTAAAATTCACTTAAACATGCAAAATCCAAATTTTCTATTTAAACTCATAAAAAATATGTCCTGTTTTTAGCAAAAGTCATGCAAATATTCACAGAAAATTTCGCATGACCTTTGCTAAAAAGAGGACATGTGGGTACCCGAAATTTGTCGGAACGGAAGTTAATCGACGGCAATCTCAAGGGCCTCATAGGTACCTGCAAACATATATACACAAATATCTCAAGGTTTCAAACCCCGGCCGGAGCGGGGTGAGGCGGCGTGCGGTGGCCGTATCTACACGTATACTCCTCTTTTCTTTGTCATTTTTACTAGATCTTAGCACACATGAACAAACGGGGACGCCGGGGTCTAATAACACGTTTCCACCACCACTACTACTACCAGGTGAGCATCTGCTACGGCTTCACGACCAAAGCTTGAGCATCGGTGGACTGCAGGAGGAAAACGACGGGCATCTACCGAGGCTAGTACAGCCGGACACAACGACGAAGCAACTGGAGAAGCGAGGAGGAGGAAACATGGGTCTCACCTTCGCTTTCGCCTCCGGATCGGAGAGACGAGATGAGGAAGCGGCAGCGGTGGAGGGTTGGCTCCTCCGTGCATGTTGAAGGGGATCGACATCTGCGGCGATTGGCTCCTCCATGGCGCGGGCTAGCTGCTCCTCCACGCCAGCTGCTCCTCCGTGCCGGCTGCTCCTCCGTGCACGACGGGAGGCTGCTCCTCCACATATGGCGGCAATTGGGATTGAGACCTAGGGTTTCCTACGCATTGGGGAATTGGGGATCGAGTGCCGGCTGGGGCTGGATCTAAACGGTAAGTAGTAAGGGCCACGGTACCGCCGGCGCGTTGGGTACCATATGCGCGGGGGGTACTTTCGCGTTTAGGGGCCTGCACACCCGAGTCTTAGCGCCCGCGCGCGATGCAGCATGTGCGCCGACGGTACTCCTATTAGCGCCGACGCACGTGAATCTACTGCGCCGGGGGTATGGGCGGGAGGGGGCCGGCCGGTGGCTCCCCTTTAACGCTGGCGCGGTTTATAATGTGTACGCAGGGGGTATATTTTTACCGCCGACGCGTGCGCCTACGTGAGCGCTGGCAGTAAGTACCACCGGGGCAGCTCTAATTTGGAGCGCCGGCGCTATAATATTTTCTATAAGGGTTTTCCTAGTAGTGCGATGGACAGGGCCACCAGGTGGGACCCACACGCGGCCAGGGGGGCAGGTGCTACCTGGAGCCCCTGTGGCTCCCCTCTGGCTGTCCTTCGGGCTTTTGTTTCATATTGGAAATAATTCCTGTAAATTTTGAGAGCAATTCGAGAAACTTTCTAGAACAACTTTTCTGAAACAAAAGATAGCAGAAAATAGAAACTGGCACTGGGCATCTTGTTAATAGGTTAGTTCCATAATCATGCCAAAATGATATTAAAACATTGTAAAAACATGTGGCACTGATATATAATCAAGCATGGAATATAAAAAATTATACACGTATCTGCATCCCCAAGCTTAACTCCTGCTCGTCCTCGAGTAGGTAAGTGATAACAAAATAATTTTGAAGTGACATGCTACCAATCACAATCATGATCAAATAATCAAGTAAAGCATATGATTGAATGCAAAGATCCAAAACAAAGGTTCATTGAATGAAACAAACAATGATTAACCAAGTAAAACATCTAAATAAGAATCTACTAGCACTAGTAGGAAAAGGGCTATAGCCGCCGGGGCCTCACTCGCGAACCTGGAAATCACATTTGCTAGCGATAAATAGCACTGGCGAACATGATTCCCTGTTCGCCAGTGGTAAGACGAGTACCACTGGCGAACAAAGCACCCAATGCACCAGTGGTAAGTGCGGGTTGGGGCAAACCCTAACGGGCCATCTACCACTGGCGGTCTGAGTGGTTCGCCAGCGGTAAGTTAAGTACCGCTGGCGAACGTTGTCCCTGTTCGCCAGCGGTAGTTAGTGTACATAGTTGCGCGTGGTCGAGCTCGATCCCATCCCCACCCGGCCTTTTTCCTCTCTCACACACGCGCCCGCGCGCCGTCGCGCGCCGTCCTCCTCTCCCATCACCGCCGTCGCCGCCGTCCTCCTCTCCCCGTCGCCGCCCTCATCTCCCCGTCGCCGTTGCCGCCGTCCTCCTCTCCCCGTCGCCACGGCCATGCTGAGCACCACCACCGTCTCGCCGTCGAGCACGTACGCCGTCAAGCAAGCAAGGTGAGCATTCTCTCCTCTCCCTCCTCCTCTCCCTCCTTGCCCTTCTTCCCCACCGTCCTCTCACTCCTTTCCCCGAGCGCCCACTAGGTGTTCGACATAAGTCCCATGAATGAGTCCCCCCCCCCCGCCCGCCGCCGTCCTCCGGCCCGGCCGTCGTACGTCCCTCCCCTAGGTTTGTGAGATGAGGCGGCGGCTGCCAGCGCTTTAGTTCCCAATTGCATTGTTCGAACCCTCCCCTAGGTGCGGGATTGGAGCCTACCGGCGAGGGCGCGTGGGGAGCGTGTCTACGAGGGGCGGGTCGGCGAGGGGAATCAACGGGGTACGGGGGATCATTTATTAGGTCATCATGGTCTCATGGAGATGGCGGCGTCGGGCAACTGGCGTCGTGTAAATAATACTTTATCACGTTGCTTTTAATTATTACGGCACTAGTATTGATGTTCATTTTTAGAATGCCGATGATTAAGTATGAGGCACAAATCCATGTCTTTTTCTTCGAATGTAGAATGGTTCTAATTCATTATTAATGGTGACAGTAACTAGTATACCCTCATATAACGGAATGGGGTAATCTCGGTTCGAAAAAGAAAAAAGAAAAAGCGCTAGAAAAATACACCGCAAAACCCCCTAGGTCTGAAGGTGGCAGAGGAAGAGGCTGAGGATGGTTTGGCCATGGTGATCGCAATGAAGGTAACAACTTTGGGTCAGGAGACAGGGATGGTGGCAGTTGGGGCTCTGGCAGGGGAAACCGAGGCCGAGGTGGTGGTTACAGAAACTGGAATGACAACAATGAGGGCAGGGCCTCCAGTCAAGATCGAGGTGGTGGCTGGTCTCAGTCGACGGACTGGAATGCCAGCAAAAAGGGAAGTGCTGAAGGAGATCACGGCGATGGAGGCCGGTAGGAGGTGCTTATTCTATCTTGACCACGGCGATACCAACGTTAGCGTATTTTACAGGACCGCTGACAGTGACTCTGAGTACTCTCAAGACGACGGTCAAGACCCGAGAGATGATGACAGCATCATTGTGTTTGATGGTTGAAGAGATAACGACAGTCTCATATATTTATTTCGAATTCTAATATTTCGACACTTGTTGCTATTTGAGATTGTAATAATATGATGAACTATGATTGTGATCAACTTTGTCTACTTATACTGTTTTGGAAATTATGTATTTGTATTGGTTTGTCAAATATTTCTCTATATATACTGCTGGAATATACTGCTGGAAAATGATTTTTGCTGTATATATTGCTGTAATACATTTCTGCTTTTATTTTAAAAGCAGAAATATATATTACTGGCGAACATGATCTTGTTCGCCAGTGGTAAGGGGCACCCACTGGCGAACATGTAATTGGTTCTCCAGTGGTATCTCACTTACCACTGGCGAACATGATGTTCGCCAATGGTAAGCTGTTACCACTGGCGAACCACCAGTTCGCCAGCGGTAGCCGAATTTGGTTCGCCAGTGGTACGCTTTTTCCTACTAGTGTAGCAAAGAGTACTTTCAAGATTTAAAAGCATAACACTTGACTAAATCACAAAGCAATATTGATTCAACAAAGGAGTTTGGCCAACACAAAGGAAGATTTAAGTTTTCAGCAAAAGCTTCAACTTGTAACTTATTTATCTCAAGATAAAGTCAATACAAAGTTTTCATAGTTAGACACAAAGATAACATGAAGTAAAACATGAACCAAAGTTGATACACAGTAATTGCTTAAGGAGTTTAGAAGGAGGAGGAAGATTGACTCAACATAAAAGTAAAAAGAAGGCCCTTCGCAAAGGGAAGTAGGGATTAATCATGTGCTAGAGCTTTTATTTTTTTTTGATTTTTATAGAAGTAAAACAGTTTTCAGACATGCATGCTTTCGTCAATGACTTTACAGTGACCTATAGCACATGAAAACGGTCAGAAATGACCAAATCGACGAGTTCTGACGACGTCCCAATTACCATGTACTGGGGGGTCATGGGTTGTTGAAATCGTCCGCAGAGCAAAAAACAGTGACCTATAGCCCACAAAAATGGCCAGAAATGACCCAATCGACGAGTTCTGACGACGTCCCAATTACCGTGTACCAGGGTTCATGGGTTGTTGATAGCATCCCCGGAGCCGAAAGTAGTGACCGCTCACAAAAACAGCTAGAAATGACCGAATCGACGAGTTCTGACGACGTCCCAATTACCGTGTACCGGGAGTCATGGGTTGTTGAAATCGTCTGCGGAGCCAAAAAAACGGTGACCTATAGCCCACGAAAACGGTCAGAAATGACCGATCGACGAGTTCTGACGACGTCCAAATTACCGTCTACCGGGGTTCATGGGTTGTTGATAGCGTGTCCGGAGACGAAAACAATGACCTATAGCCCACGAAAACGGCTAGAAATGACCCAATCGTTGAGTTCTGACGACGTCCCAATTACCATCTACCGGTCATGGGTTGTTGAAATCGTCCCCGGAGCCAAAAATAGGCCCATGGAAATGGCCAGAAATGACCGAATCGATGAGTTCTGATGACGTCCCAATTACCGTGTACCGGGGTTCACGGCCGTTGAAATCGTCCCCGGAGCCAAAAATAGTGCACTATAGCCCATTAAAACGACCAAAAATTACAAAATTCACGAGGTTTGAAGACTTCCAATTTTGTAGCGGACCTGCACTTAAGAATTTGGCAAGATCCCTGTGTATAGTGCTAGTCCCTGGATCGAATCGCTAGCACACACAGTTTACGATGAATACCATAACATTGTATCAATTTATTACACGAATGATCCAGAGTTAAAATATTCCATTAAAACTTTGCATAGCTCGAAGCTAGCATAAAACATAAATAACAGCGGAAGACTATAATTATTGCATGGAGTCCCAAACTTCATGTAGCCACAGGCGAAAACATGTTGGTTGTAGACTCGGAACCTGTTCCTTACTCTTCGTCGAAGCAACCTGCAACAGTAAAAGCGTTGCAGCCAAAAATTGGTCAGAACCATTTGTATGGATCTGGCAAGTAACACTTTGTGGACTCATAGTGGAAAAACTTCTAACAACTATATGCATATCTGGCTGGTGGAGTTTGAAGGCTTTTTGCGTAAAGCAAGTTTTATCCTATATTTTCAAGCATTTTTATTTTCAACTAGTCATGAGATCATTCCATGGAACATATCCAGGAATATCTCCCACACACAAGTTCATGGTCAAATTTACTTAGAAAAATTAGAATGATGAGATCTCTTGCTGACATCCTTGCTCCGATACTCAAAATTGTCCGTAACCGGGGACACGGCTAAGTACTTAGTTTGAAACTCTCGAGAGGTTGTGCACTTTCGCCACAAGACTCCATCAGCCCATTCTGACCTTGGCCTTCTTGAAGTGAAAAGGAAAGGAGAAGATGGAGACGGGATCTTTAGAGGAGCTTTCCCATACCGATGGCCGAACAATACCTCCAATATCCACTACATCTGCTTGTTCGACCGGTTAGGTCTACTCAACATACTCAATCCAGACATAGCCCATATGACTTGTGGGTGCACGGTAAGTAATCTTCACTTGGAGCAACTTCAATCTCTTTGTCCCTGGGTGGCAATCCACAAGTGCACGTACTCAGGTCCACTCACCTAAATGAGCCCGGGTCTAACCCAGGTGCACTCACCTAAATGAGCCTAAGCAGCCACTCAACTTTCAACCTCCGTCCACATGCCACATCCACCCAGGTGGTTCGTTAACTTAGTAGTTTTTCGTTACCAACTTTTATAAAATAATTTTCAGCGTAGCAATACTAATATCTACTAAGTTATTATATAGGTACTAGACACTTAGGAAATATTCGGAGTAATACTAAACAGGTCTAGCATAGCATAGTAATAAACCTGACATGCAATTCTACTTATAAAAAGTAAACTACAATGCATATCAAAATACTTAGGAATTTCATGTGTGAGCATCACTTGCCTTGGCAGGAGTTGCGGGTGCAACAATCGCAAACATTCTCCGGACTCTCCGAATAATCTAACAAAAATATAAACACCCAAATAAACATACAATTTCACACAAGTGACAAATACAAAATATGCCATGCATGAATATGCAAAAATTTACTACAACACAAATATAAATTTAGTTTTTGTTCTTTGGTTGTTCTATATGCATGATGCCACAAAGCAATTTTAAAAACTTATTAGGAATAATTCCAAAACACTCAAACAAAGGTACTAACACAAATTCTAAGGTTTCGGCATAAAAACATTTTATAAAATTTGGTAAACATTGCTACTGTACAGAGGATATCTAAACAAGAATTTAGCAATTAGATTCACTCAAAAAGGATTTGCAGAACTCATTTTATGGCCTAAACAAGTTAATAACCATTCTGTAAATAACAAGTTTATGCACGAAACAAAAAGTAACAAACATTATACTACTAGATTCTACTCATTTTTCTGAATCCGTAGAAAACAAAATCATTGGATTTGGATTTGTGGTTCAAAAGATATTGAATTTACAAGATTGGATGAATTTCTGTCTAAAAACAAAAAATAGAAAAAGAATAGGGTGACGTGGCTGTCGGATTTTATGAAGATCGGACGCTCGGGATTCACCCGCACGGATTCAGAATAAAAATTAAAACGGACCCATTGGATCTCAATCCAACGGCCGAGATCTATCGGGGACGCGGCGGCCAGAGCTAGGGTTCCGGCGCGCGGCGGCGGATGGTGGCGACGACGTGGGCATGGCCGTTCCGGCGAAAACATAGGGCTAGGGAAGGGGGTTTTGATACCGCGGGGTGCAGGACGTCGAGGCGAGCTCGATGGCGCGGTGGTCGGCGTCGAGGTGCTCTGATGCTCCTTCAATTCCTCGCCGGAGTTGGAGAAGGCGGCGGCCGAGCGCAGTTGAAGATGTCCTCGTCGACCTGGGGCACGGGAGAGGGGGAATATCGCATCAAAATATGCGTAAGGACAAAATGGAAAGGAAGAGGGTGACGAGAGGGCTCGGGGAGGCCGGGATTCGCCGGTACCGTGGTCGACATCAGCGGCGGACGCGGCACGGCGAGCTCTCGTGCGCGCAGCCTGGTGGCGATTGGGTGGTGCGATTTGGGGCAAAAGAGAGAGGGGAGGGAGAGGTTTAAGAGGAGCGAAGTGGCGAGGAGAATCACTGCGGCGTTAAGCCGAAACCAAGAGGGGGAAGTGGAGCTGCCGTTTCGTCCATTGAAGGCACCAACGACTTAGATGCTCTTATGGGTGTTTACTATGACCTTTTATTGAGAATGTGCATACCTTTCATGAGTTGTTCATAAAGTTTCTATTCATGCTCGAGCTCCTAGCTAAAATCATGTGGTCATGATTTTTTAAATAACTTCAAAAATTGCTAAAAATTCTTTGCTCCAGATGCTTGTATTATAGAATCTTGATGAGATTTTGCAAGCCGTGTTGTTCATGCTATCTTCATCATAACGTGCTTGTTAATCCCTAGTGCCTGAAAATACTTGAAATATCTGTTTGGAGCATGCACTTTATTAGGGGGAGTCTCTCATGGCATGCATTTTCCAAGGGGGAATTGTTGTTGTAGCCTTGATGTTTGCATTGCCAACAAGGGGGAGAATTTGTCCCAAGGGGGAGAATTTTGTGAAAAATGGGAGAATTTGGGGAGAAGTTGCATGAGTGCACATTTTCATGGTAAGCTTTGCATTGGTTGTGCATTTCAGAGGGAGTTTTGCACACAGGAAGTGTTTTGAGATTTTCTTTGGCTCTTTCGGTTTTCTCATGTCAAGTGACCTTGTTCTTTGCTTTTGATCGGTTTTTTGACACTTGGATGAGCTTCTTTTCTTCTTTCTTCTTCTTTTATTCCTTTTCCGGCAATATTTGAGGAGTGTGTTGGTCAATGGACTCATCAAGGGGGAGATTGAGGAACAAAGGGAGGTTCACTCTCTTTGTGATGAGTGATTGACAACACCGTACCATGGCATGTGATGTCTCTTGGCTTGTGATGTGCAGGTGATGGATACGACACGGCGGTCGACGGCGAGTGGTGAAGGGCAAGCTCCAGCTTGGATGCGATGGACCATGCGGTGGTGATGGGCAAGCGAGGCTTGGCGCCGGGACACCATACGGTGGTGCAGGACAAGTGGAGGATTGGCGCTGATGGACCAAGAGAAGCCGGGCGGAGACATAGGCGATCCACATGGTGCTCGATCAAAGCAAGATGACATGGAGATGGGACAAAGACGGCGTCGGTCGAGTCAAGGGGAGTTTGGCGGAGGCCGGACACGCGTCTACGCCGGTTTGGGTGGTTTGGGCCTCAAAACCACCAAGTGGGCTGGTTTCCCGGTTTGGGCCTCAAAATTGGGGGCGGTGTCGGGGCCCAGCTCGGGCGGCTGCTGAAGATGAACGGGGCTAAGCGATCTGCCGAAGCTATGGGATGTCAAAATGCATCGGTAGGGGAGCGTTCCGCCTTAGAGGGAAGCAACCGCGGGGCGATCCGGTCGAAGGACGCCGATCCCTATTTGCCACCTTTAGCGGCGCGGGGGGCTGGCGCCACGCACCCCCGCGCCACTATGGGCCGGCCCATGTTTGCGTTTCCTAGTTTATTTTTTCTGTTTTCTTCTTCTTCTTTCCTGTTTTCTGTTTTCTTTTTTCCTATTTTCGTTTTTCTTTTTATTTTCTGTTTTCTTTTTATATTCCTTTTAAGTTTTCTTTTTCTCATTTTCTTTTTTCTTTTTATTTTTGAACGATTTTCATTTTCTTTTTTATTTTCGTTTTCTTTTTTGTTTTTGTTTTCTTTTCTGTTTTCATTTACTTTTTATTTTATTTTCGACCTTTTAATTTTTTTCCTATTTCTTTTCTCGTTTTTCACTTTTTATTCTCTATTTTTTTGTTTTGTTTTCTTTTTTCCTTGTTATTAATTCACCCCCATTTCCTGTTTTTAGAATTCATGCAAAAAAAGTTTCCGATCACCCCGTTTTCTGTTCACTTTTAAAATCGTTCAAAAATAGTTTCTGTTCCACCGCTTTTTTCTGTTCACTTTTAAATTTGTTCAAAAAAAAATCGTTCACACCCCATTTTTGTTCATTTTTTAAAATTGTTCAAAAATAGTTTTCCGTTTACTAGCCTTTTTCTATTTAATTTTAAAATCGTTCTAAAATAATTTCGTTCACTTTTAAAATCGTTCAAAATAATTTTTGTTCACTTTTAAAATCGTTCAAAATAATTTTCATTCACTTTTAAAATTGTTCAAAAATAGTTTCCATTCCACCTCTTTTTCTGTTCACTTTTAAAATCGTTCAAAAAAAGTTTCCGTTCACCTCCATTTATGTTAATTTTTTTTAAATTGTTCAAAAATAGTTTCCGTTTACTAGCCTTTTTTGTTCAATTTTTAAAATCGTTCAAAAATAATTTTCGTTCAAAATAAATTTTGTTCACTTTTAAAATCGTTCAAAATAATTTTCGTTCACTTTCAAAATCGTTCAAAAATAGTTTCCGTTCCACCGCTTTTTCTGTTCACTTTTTAAATTGTTCACTTTTTCTTCACCGATCTTTTCTCTTCACTTTCAATTTGTTCAAAATAGTTTCCGTTCACCTCCATTTTGTATTCATTTTTTTAAAATTTGGAAAATAAATTCCGTTCACCGCTATTTTTTGTTCACTTTTGTAAAACCGTTCAAATGAGGTCAATGTTCTAATTGAAAAAAGTTCAATTTAAAAATAGGTTCTAGCATACGTTTTCAGTGCGAAACATGCGTCTATTTTTAAAAGGTTACTATACTTTTCTGTTCAACTATATTTTTTTAAAAAAATTGTTCAGGGAATTAAAAATGTTCATGGATTCCAAAAAAAAGTTTCCTGACACAAAAATTTGTTCAAGAGGCTTAAAAAATTATTCATCGGTTCAAAAAATACGTTCATGGATTTAAAAATTGTTTGACGAGGTTTAATCAAATGTTTCCGAGTTTAAAACAAAAAAATCACGGTTAACCGATCTAAAAAATATTCAAGGATTCCAAAACAGGTTCATGGATACGAAAGTGTTTATGAGGTTGAAAAAACTCTTCACGGATTTAAAAAATGTGTTCGCGGATTCAATAATGTCATGACACTTGAAAACAAACTCATTGTTTTTTTTTGGAAAGAGTATTTTCACGAGTTCAAAAAAATGTGCATGAGACAACAAATGTTCATGTCGTGGTTAAAAATAAAAACGAAAAATGTAACTTAAACTTTTTTATTAGAATATTAATATGTTGAAACATAAAAAACATAAAGTGGAGAATATAAAAAGCTTGACCATACCTAGAAAATATAAATGGAGAAGAATCTGTAAAGATGGAAAGAAAAAAGAAAAAAAATCACGCTACAGAAACTAGAGCTGGTAGAATCATTTGTCGCTGAAGAGAATCAGCGCATCGACGGAAACGAGCGGAGGGAGCGAACTGGAAATTAAATGGGCCGAGCCCACTAGAGTTTCCTTTTGGCGGCGCAAACGACATGCACCGCTGAACGCGGCATATAGGAGCTCCCTCGAAGGACACGCGGCGACATCGTGAGGCTTACGTCGAGGCGAAGCAAGTGGTGGAGAAAGTCGGGTCCGTCCGATGGAAAAATCCTCGTCTTGGACAAAAATGCCCCTTCGTGGGTAGTTATCACTTAAGTCAGTTTCGGGGTAATTTAGTACTTTGGGCAAGTCAGTGGTGTCTGTATAAATAAGAAGATGGTTGGTTGGAGAAGGCATCCACTCCTCTCCCCACCAAACCCCAGGTTATTTTGCAGTTTTCCTCTTCCCCTTTCCCTTCTCTAGGAGATGGATCAAGAACTCATTTAGGGCATGTACTAATCATTCCTCCGGGATCCAGCAGTAATTCGAAGTGAAGTTCTGCTTGCCCCATATCTCGTGTTCTTGGTGCTCTCCCCGTTTTTCTTTTTCAGGATTTTTGGAGCCTTTTTTGGTGTTTTTTGTTCGTCGTCTTTAGCTGCGATTCGACGGTGTTTTCTTGGGGGAAATCAAGGCCACATGTTGGGTGAACATATCCCAGGTTAATCCCATCCAAATCCCTCACCCAAGGCCTTTGATTTTGCCTTTTCCCGAAATCCCTCCTTCTAGTGTTCTTCACAAATCCGGTGAAATTCGTGATGAAGTCTTGATCTTTTTGGAGAGATCTTTTGGGCAAAGATTCATCATGGTTGTGTGATGCTACAGCTCAAGTTTCATCGGATTTGGAAGTCGTTTGCTTGGATTTTAAGTTTTGGAGCTCTTTTGCCTCTTCTCTTGAGTTCTATCCCAAATCCGTGAAATTCCTCTTTTGGGGCCAACCCCTTTGTGTGAAACTTGTGGGCAAAGGTTCAATACGTTATTGTGGAGCTATGGTTCAAATTTCATGCGATTTGGAGTTCGTTTGAGTGGATTTTGAGTTTTTCCTGAAGTTGCTTGAGATGCTGTTTTTCCTGTAGAGGTCAGACTGATCCGGAGAGGTCTGACCGGTCCTGAGACCTGTCCGGAGAGCGGTATGACCGGTCCAGAGAGAGGTTAGACTGGTCCGAAGAGAGGTCTCACCGGTCCGGAGATAGGTCTGAGTTGAGGCTGTTTTCGTGTTCAGTTGCTCCGTATCGCTTGTTTTCGCTTCCGTTTTGTTCCGTCGCTTCCTAGGGTCAGTTGGTCCGCTATGACTACGCGATCTTGGCAATTTCTAGAAGAGAGGGCTTGTGGTTGAATTCGGGATATAGGCTGAGTTTCTTGATAGAAATTTTATCGGCTCTCATTCACCCTCCCTTTGGTTGCCTTGTTCGGTACTTCAATAATATCAAAGTGTGATCTGATTTCTTTTTGTGGACCTGAATTTCTTTGCCATTTATCAAAACAACTATGCACAAGATTTTGCGGAAATAAGAATTTTTGCCATTTTATCAAGATTTTTTTTCGAAAAGGGAAATTTTATTTAATTCAAGAACGATACATCGAGATGATACAACTGAACTTGAAAAATCCCCGGCCTCTGCTTAAAGTGCACACAGCCTTAAAAAAAGATTGAGAAGAAAACAGGCACTCTAATGACTATCAATCTGTAGACTAGACTGCCACCCATGTGTCCGGGTAAAAAACTCCTTGGCCACTTGGACCAAGCACTGAGATGTCGCTGCAATGAAATCCCGCATAGCTGGCTTCTACAGGATAGACCATGTATGGAGCCAATGCGCAATTGAGAAAATTACCTGCAAAACAGAAGATTGTTTGTTTTCAAATACCATAGCATTTCTACTCAACCACAAAGACCAACATGTAGCTGCTGCTCTAAGTAACACTAAAGATTTTAGGTCATTACTAATCCCGTCAGCCAAGTGCCAAACATATTTGGCACACACTGGGAGGCTGAGAAAGACCACAAGCCATATGTATAGTTTCCTAGACCATGCGAGCCAACTGGCACTCGGAAAACAAATGTCTAATCGTCTCGTCCTTCTGGCAAAAGCAGCATTGTTTATTGCCTTGCCAATTATGCTTAGCTAAATTGTCTTTAGTTAGTATGACTCCTTTACGGTAGAAACGCCTTTAATTTCCAGATACTTTTGTTGAAATTAGGGATCTCTTTATGTATCAATGCCAAATAAAGAGATTTTACTAAGAGCATTCCATCCTGATGTGAGCTCTAGCGAAAATCATCTTCATCTTGGCTCAGAACAATCTTCTTTACTATTAAACGGCAATGAGACCATGATGGTTGGTGATAGGTCATGGTTGTTTTGTACTTTTACCCCTCAGGATTTTGAAATCAACCCGAGCTCCCAACACCCCGATGTACGTCGCGTGGATCAATCCCGGAGGTCTTGCAGCAGCGCTAGCCACGAACCGGCGGAGGCGGCGCCACGGGAGCCGGACCGGGGCAGCGGAGGTCGACGGGGCCAGCGGTGAAGCTCACGGGCGCGGGCTGACATTCAGCTGCCTGCCCTCCGATGACCGCCGTCGGCGACTAAAATAGGGCCTAAATCGCTCTGTCGCCGTCGTGCTCCACGCCACCCATGCGCGCCGTCGCGTCTAGCTCAAGCCGACTTCTAGGGTTCCGGTGAGGGAGATCGTCGACCATGGCGCCGCCACCTCCACGCGAGCTCCTGGCCATCGTCCTAGCGGCATTGCTCCGCCCCACGCCGCCGTCCCCAGTGCAGCGTGTGGAGCTCCTCCACTCCCTCCGCGACGCCGCCCCGCATTCCGGTCCGTCCCGCTTCTCCTCAACAGGGGCAGCCCAACGCTGCTCGCGCTCCGTTCCAAGCTAGGCGGCTCCGTCCCACATGTAGCGATGGCTCAGAATCGGACTAGCAGTGTCTCCGTACCGCATCGCCGACTGCCAAATCCCAATCTGAATCGATGCAGCCGCGGCGTGCACCTGCAACGCTAAATTCTGAATCGATCGATGCAGCTGCGGCGTGCACCTGCAGCCTATATGTTAGCACCCGTTTTTGGCAGGTTGCAGGTTCAAGTTCACTCAGAGGAAAGGGCGGCTTGGAGATTTGGCGACCCGGAAAGAACTTGGAGCGATGACTCGGCAGGAGTCAACCCGGGTAGCCAGAACCTGGCATAGCCAGAACCCGGCATAACCAGAACCCAGTTCAGCAGAACCCGGTGCGGCCGACATAGAATTTCCTGAAGATTCCAGAAGTGTGCCAAAGAAGCCAGACGCGAGGTTGCTTAATGCTTGCAAAGCCCAAAACAGAAGTCGGCGGATGATGAAACGAGTTCGAGGTCAACACGGAAGGGCAAAAGGCAACTTTCCAAAAGAAGCCGAAGATGGACGTTTGGAGTCCGAGTCGAGTACGAAGGCGGGCGAGACTCTTACCTAGTTTAGAGGTAGAAACCGACCTATACCATGAGTTGTAATCCTTGTAGAAGTCCAATACTTGTACGGGAAGTCCAGCCGCCTCACTATATATATGTAGGAGGTGACGGCCGATTGAATCAAGCAAACAATCGATAATCAATACAAACCCTACTTTTTTGCCCTCAAACCCTTGTTCATGCTTCCGTTGTTTGGCGACTTCACGTAAGTTCATCGAATATCGACAATCGAGTTGAGAGCGGTCTAAACCGGCTTAACTCAGCCAATCGTCGCCAGCTTCCTCCGACGGGGTCCCTCCCGAGGGGCTGGGGCGTCTGGTTCTAAAAGAGCCGGCTTTCTGTCTTGCGTATCGCGCTGCAAGTCGGTCTCCCGCGGGGCGAGTTGCGGAGTATCTCCCCCGGCACCGCGGGTACACGAGGTACACGAAGTCGTGTTCGTGTGACGCGTTTTATTCGCAACACACTTTTTGGCGACTCCGCTGGGGACATCTCTAAACCTAAATCGGGCAGCAATGGCCGGTTCTAAAGCTACAGATCTATCCAGTATCACCACCAACAACATCATCGAGCCCACTCTCAAGGATTTGTCGAAGGCACAACGCCAAGGCCTGGATGAGTGGAAGGAGAAGAGAAACGAGGAGTTCGAGGCGCTGCGACTCAAGCGGGAATAGGAAGATGAAGGGTTGTACTTGGCCAGCTTCAAGTTAGATCGGCAGGGTGTAACCGCGCCGATCAAGGAGCCGGAATATGTACCTTTGGACATCAACACTGAGAAACCTGCTGTAAGTAACAGTATCTTTTCTCCTGAGCAATTAGCCGAGATCCAGTATCATATTTCGCAAAGTACAACCAATGTTTATGATCTTATGCTGGAGCATGAAAGGGCTAAGAAAAACGCTATCCAAGCCCAAACATCGGACACACAGCCGATGAGCCCGAACAGGGAAAACCGGGTTGTTAGTGCATTGCCTTGTCCGACTCCGATCCGAAGTTCACCCTACCCGGCAGGTCAGACGGGACCAGCGGTGCAACTTCTGGGACGCGGGTCACTGCCGAATTCAGATTCGGCTCCTTGGATGCAAGCCGGCCTTGTGGCCAATTCTGCTCCTGTTCCGAGTCAATCGGACAACATGGACGATTTAGTAGTCAAGTTCAGGAAGAAATTAGACCAGATAGCATACGACAAATTCGGGTATATGCCTAAACATAGAACCTACGTTAAACCCTACCCCGAATATTTTGATTTACAACCCTACCCACCTGGCTATTGAGTCCCCGAGTTCTCTAAATTTAATGGGGTGGATAATAAATCGACATGGGAACATATTAGTCAATACTTGGCTCAATTAGGCGAAGCTAATCATGATCACATCAAAGTTCGCTTATTCTCTTTGTCGTTAACTGGGGTGGCTTTTTCTTGGTTTTCGGCTTTAGCTCCTAATTCTATACACACTTGGTTTCACTTGGAGCAAAAGTTTCATGAGCACTTCTATGCCGGAGAGATCGAGTTAAAGTTGTCCCATCTTACATCCGATTATATCAAAAGGTTTAGAAACACCCGGAACCGATGTTATAGCTTGGCAATAACCGAGAGAGATATGGCCGACTTAGTTTTCAACGGGTTGAGGACGTATCTAAGAGAAAAGCTAGAAGGACACGAGTTCTCCTCCATCGGTCAGGTCCAGGAGAGAGATCTGGCTAACGAAAGCCGAGTTAACGAGTCCAAAGACTCGCATCGGATGAGCAGGAGTCGGCTCAATGCTGTCGAATATGATGCCGACTCCGGTGATGAAGCCGATGTTTACGTAGCCGAGTTTGTTTGGCCGAGTAAGGCCAAACCCTACACATGTGATGACCTAAAGCCGGTTCGTAAGAACCGGGATGATGAGGTAAAGTGTAGCTTTGACGTAGGCAAATGTGATAGAATATTTGATGCCTTGTTAAAGGATAAAGTGATCCGAGTTAACCATGTTATCCCGTCACCTGATGAATTAAGGCGACGTGCTTATTGCAAGTATCACAATTCTTTCTCTCATGCTACTAATGATTGCAATGTCTTTCGTCGACATATCCAATCGGCCCTCAATGATGGGTGATTATGCTTTGCCGGCATGGCCATTGACACACAGCCGTTCCCAATGAACGTGCTGGATCTCGAGGGAAAGAAAGTCCTTCTTCGGCCAGAGGCGCGAAGGCGCTAACAAATCTAACGTGGTTATTGGTGAGCCCAGGAAAGAAGCCGATGTCAAGGAGGCAAGGAGAGAGATCACACTGACTCGACAACCTGATGGAAAGGAGATTATCAAGATTACTGTCAAGAACTCCACACTCGGGGGGCAACTTTGGTTCATAAAGCCCAAGAACCCGGAAGTCTGCAAATGGAAGACAAATCAGGTTGAATACAAGCCAAAGAAAATCAAGCCGACTTTCAATATGTTGCTGAACAAGTATGTGCGCCAGGCCGGGTCTAAAATAACCCGGCAATATGGGAAGCGACCGAGGTCACCATCTATCGAGAGAAACTACCGGCATCAAGAGTCGGCTGGGGAGTCTAAGCATCAAGTAACCCGGCAAATGCAAAGCCGACTTGTGTATCCGGGTAATTCCTCCAATTGGCGAGTCAAGGATCAAGGGGCCAAGGCAGCCGACATAGAGAGGAGGTTGGTCCCGGACGATTCATTGATCATTGGGACGCATGTGTTGAAGCTGAAGGACCCGGTTGCAAAGTCGGCAGATGATAAGCTGATACTTGCTATCGCGCCCAAAGCAACATCCAGTGACCATGAAGCCGGATCCAGCCGAACCGAGGTAGCTAAACCCCGGGATCCAAAATATACTCAGCCAAAGTGGTGCCCGTCCGGTATAACGAAGACACAGAAACGGAAGCTGCAAAGGGCAAGGAACCGGGAAAAGGCAGAAAAGGAGGCTGAGCAAGCTAGAGATGCCAAATTCGACTCTGAAAGACCAATGGTGTCGGCTCAAGTATGGGTACCAAAGCCGACTCCTGTGACGACCCCGTTGATGATTGCACCAAGTCCTGCTATAAATAACGAAACGGAGCTGGTTTCTGTACCGGCCATTACTTATTCGTCATGGGCAGCGGACTTAGAAGCAGAGGACAAGCCGGCAGGAGACGAGTCAGAAACACTGGAGTCGGCAATGGACGAGTCGGACAATGAGTCGGCAAATGAGGACCTGGTAGAGGACTTGGTAGTAGACAAGTCGGAAAATCCAATAGATGAAGAGTTACTGGACTACGAGAGTACGCCGACTTGGGTAGGTATGGAAATTAATATGGTGTATTATTTGCCTGCTGAATTTCGTGCTGTAGAAGAGGAAGGTGAAGTAGCACAGCTCAACCTTGGGCCCAAGAACACCGTCTTTGAGAAACCTGAGGGACCAGTTAAGCACCTTAGACCTTTGTACATCAGAGGACATATCAACGGGAAGCCGGTTACCAGGATGATGGTTGATGGAGGTGCTGTGGTAAACCTAATGCCATATTCTGTCTTCAAGAAATTACAATTAGAAGATGATGACCTCATGAAGACAAACATGGTATTGAACGGGTTTGAGGGAGGAGAAGGAGTAGAGGCCAAAGGAGTTATTAGCCTGGAGCTCACAGTGGGAAGCAAGACTTTGGCTACCGCATTCTTCGTTGCTAAGGTGCAAGGGAAGTACAATATACTACTCGGACGAGACTGGCTCCATGCAAATCAGTGCGTGCCATCCACCATGCACCAGCAACTTGTACAATGGATTGATGATGAGATTGAAGTCGTTCATGCTGATAACTCGGCATGTATTTCTTTGGCCGAGTCCATTGTTGATTGGCAACACTCAAATGCTACATGTCTGTCGGGACGTGATTTATCCGGGTTCGATTTCCTGAGTGCTACCAGGGACGGATTCGTGCCAGTATCCTTAAAGCCGATTGGTGGTAATCGGCTGCGACTTAAATAAATGGATCCCAATGATGAGTGGTTGCAAAAGCGTCTGGACAGGTATCGGGCCGAGAGGGACGATATGTGTGAAGCAATTGAAGAGCCAGATGATATGGACAAATTGGGACAGGGTTTTACGTCGGCCGACCCACTTGAAGAAGTAGATATTGGGGATAGCATTGTTCCCAGGCCGACGTTTGTAAGTAAGAATTTAGAAGCCGATTATAAATCCGAGTTAATCGCGCTTGTAAAGGAGTACGTGGATTGCTTTGCTTGGGAGTACCACGAGATGCCCGGGTTAAGCCGAGAGCTTGTTGAGCATCGGTTACCGATAAAAGCCGGTTTCAGGCCATATAAACAACCGGCTCGTAAATTCAACCCGGCAATATATGACCGGATCAAAGAAGAGATTGGCCGGCTTCTAAAAGCCAATTTTATTCGGCCTTGCAAGTATGCCGAATGGATTTCCAACATTGTGCCGGTCGAGAAGAAAGGATCCGGTAAGATCAGGGCATGCATAGATTTCAGAGATCTAAACCGAGCTACGCCCAAAGATGAATATCCTATGCCAATAGCCGACATGCTTATCAATGATGCCTCGGGACACAAGGTCATTAGCTTTCTGGACGGAAACGCGGGGTATAATTAAATATTTATGGCCGAGGAGGACTCGGCTAAGACAGCGTTTCGTTGCCCCGGGTTCGTTGGTTTATTCGAGTGGACAGTAATGACCTTTGGGTTGAAGAATGCCGGTGCCACATATTAGAGAGCGATGAACTTAATATTTCATGATCTTCTTGGAGTCGTACTAGAGGTATACATTGATGACGTGGTTGTCAAGTCGGACGGCGAGTTAAATCATTTGGCCGACTTACGCCTTGCGTTTGAAAGGATGAGGAAGTACGGGCTCAAGATGAATCCGTTGAAGTGTGCCTTTGGCGTGTCGGCTGGGAAGTTCCTAGGTTTTATCATACATGAAGCCGGCATAGAAATTGACCCGGCAAAGATTGAAGCTATCCAGAAAGTGCAAGCGCCGACTTGTAAAAAGGACATGCAGAAATTCCTGGGCAAGGTAAATTATTTTAGAAGGTTTATTACTAACTTGTCTGGGAAAGTTGATGCATTCACGCAGATCCTTCGGCTCAAGAATGATGACGAGTTCACCTGGGGGGCAAGTCAGCAAGAGGCATTTGACAAGATAAAAGCTTGCTTATCTAAACCTCCAGTTCTGAGGAAGCCGACTCGTGGTCTGCCATTCCGGCTTTACATTGCTGCTGAGGAAAAGATTGGAGCGTCCTTGACTTAAGAAGCCGAAGGACAGGAGTACGTTATCACATACTTAAGTCGGTGACTGCTAGATGCCGAGTCCAGGTACAGCTTTGTTGAAAGGTTGTGCTTGTCTCTTTATTTTGCTTGCACCAAATTGCGCCATTATCTTTTATCTGGCGAATGCAAAGTTCTTAGACAGACCGATGTCATCAAACACATGATACATAGGCCGATTCTTAGTGGACGAATCGGCAAATGGGCGTATGGGTTGGTTGAATATGATTTGGCCTATGAACCTCTCAAATCTATGAAAGGCCAGATTGTAGCCGACTTCATCGTTGAACATCGGATTGACTTGGAGCAAGAAACCGACTTGAATGTTGTGTCGGTTGTACCATGGAAACTTTATTTTAACGGCTCAGTTTGTAGTACTGGGCAAGGAGTCGGCATTGTATATATTTCGCCCCACAGTACTATCTTTGAAGCCTCTTGTCATCTTGATTATTTTTGCACTAACAATGAAGCCGAATACGAAGCTCTTTTATTTGGATTGGAGATTTTAAATGATGCAGGGGTAACTCATGTCGAAGCATATGGCGATTCACTGCTTATCATCCAGCAAGTGGCCAAGATCTTCTAATGCAATAGTGGATCACTCAACACATATCTCGACAGGTGCCTGGATATCATATCAACTTTAGATTACTTCTCGATATCTCATGTTTCCAGGTAGGATAACTGGCTCGCCAACGAGTTGGCACAACAAGCATCGGGTTATCATGTCAGCAGAGGAGTGTTTTTCACATCAGAAAAGCCGATGCTAACTGTCGTCAATGACTCGACAGCCGGGGAAAACACCGGGTCATCTAACTCGGACGATGGAGGAAAAGCCGGGTTACCTAATTCGGCTCCGAAGGAACCCAGTGGAACCCAACTGGCTGATTGGAGAATACCTATTGTTGATTATTTGAGGAATCCAAGCCAGAAAACAGATAGGGCGGTTCGGTGGCTTGCTTTTAAGTATACCTTGATAGATGACGAGTTATATCGCTGAACAGCTGATGGTCTTCTTCTAAAGTGCTTGGATGAAGATCAATCTCGAGTCGCCATGGGAGAAGTACATGACGGTTTATGTGGGACACATCAATCGGCTCACAAAATGAAGTGGATGCTCAGACGAGCCGGATTCTATTGGCCGACGATGATTAATGACTGCTTCCGATACTATAAGGGATGCGAAGCGTGCCAGAAATTCGGAGATATTCAGTTAGTGCCGGCTTCACTTCTTAACCCGGTAGTAAAGCCGTGGCCTTTTCGAGGATGGGCACTGGATTTCATTGGCATGATTAACCCGGCTTCATCCAAAGGGCATCGGTTTGTGCTGGTTGCTACTGATTACTTCACCAAGTGGTCCGAAGCAGTACCCCTCCGGAATATGACCCACAAAGAGGTAATTCAATTTATTACTGAGCATATTGTTCACAGATTTGGTATCCCGCAGACTCTCACTACAGATCAAGGTACCTCCTTCATGGCTAAAGAGGTGAAACAGTTTGCCGAATCCCTTGGGATCAAGATGCTCAGCTCATCTCCATATTATGCTCAGGCCAATGGACAAGCTGAGTCAAGCAATAAGATTCTGATCAGGTTGATTAAGAAGAAAATACAGGACTACCCGAGGAGGTGGCATGAGGTACTGTCTGAGGCATTGTCGGCTCATAGGATCTCAAGGCATGGTGCAACTAAGGTAACTCCTTTCGAGTTGGTATATGGACAAGAAGCCGTTTTACCAGTAGAAGTAAATCTGGCTGCTTTGAGGTTTGCTAAGCAAAACGATTTGTCGGCTGAAGATTATCATAATTTGATGATGGATAACTTAGACGAGGTAGCCGACAAATGTGTAAGGGCTTTGAAGGACATTGAGAAGGAAAAGTTGCGAGTAGCAAAAGCTTACAACAAGAGAGTCCGAATCAAGGATTTTCAAATCGGCGATTTGGTCTGGAAAGTTATACTGCCAATTGGTTCTAGGAGCCGAAAATTCGGCAAATGGTCGCCGAGTTGGGAAGGACCATTACGAGTCATAAGGATTGTACCCGGCAACTCATATCTGGTGGAAACATTGGAGGGCAGCATATTGCCTCGAGCTATCAATGGGAAATACTTGAAGAAATTCCACCCAAGCATGTAGCAAACTGCGTAAGCTGCACATATGGACGGTACATGTATCGCCCTTAGCATATGGCCGATGAGTTTAAGCATCGCCCTTAGATCAATTTTCTACATGGAATATTTTCTAGTACGCAAGCTTTACTAGAAAATAGGGGGGCATGTGTTAGCACCCGTTTTTGGCAGGTTGCAGGTTCAAGTTCACTCAGAGGAAAGGGCGGCTTGGAGATTTGGCGACCCGGAAAGAACTTGGAGCGATGACTCGGCAGGAGTCAACCCGGGTAGCCAGAACCCGGCATAGCCAGAACCCGGCATAGCCAGAACCCGGCATAACCAGAACCCGGTTCAGCAGAACCCGGTGCGGCCGACATAGAATTTCCTGAAAATTCCAGAAGTGTGCCAAAGAAGCCAGACGCGAGGTTGCTTAATGCTTGCAAAGCCCAAAACAGAAGTCGGCGGATGATGAAACGAGTTCGAGGTCAACACGGAAGGGCAAAAGGCAACTTTCCAAAAGAAGCCGAAGATGGACGTTTGGAGTCCGAGTCGAGTACGAAGCCGGCCGAGACTCTTACCGAGTTTAGAGGTAGAAAACGACCTATACCATGAGTTGTAATCCTTGTAGAAGTCCAATACTTGTACGGGAAGTCCAGCCGCCTCACTATATATATGTAGGAGGTGATGGCCGATTGAATCAAGCAAACAATCGATAATCAATACAAACCCTACTTTTTGCCCTCAAACCCTTGTTCATGCTTCCGTTGTTCGGCGACTTCGCGTAAGTTCATCGAATATCTACAATCGAGTTGAGAGCGGTCTAAACCGGCTTAACTCAGCCAATCGTCGCCGGCTTCCTCCAACGGGGTCCCTCCCGAGGGGCTGGGGCATCTGGTTCTAAAAGAGCCGGCTTGCTGTCTTTCGTATCGCGCTGCAAGTCGGTCTCCCGTGGGGCGAGTTGCGGAGTATCTCCCCCGGCACCGCGGGTACATGAGGTCATGTTCGTGTGACGCGTTTTATTCGCAACACTATAATTTCTCTGTCGAATTCCCCGATGAGTACAACAATGATGAGCAATATGGCGTGCACCTGCAGCTATATTGAACAAATATGTTTACTTCAATAGTTGTCACCATTCTTTGTTTACCATGTACAGCTGTGACCGTGAAGACGTGCTCCATGATTACACTGATAGGAGATCCAACATTCAATACTTTGGCACCGCCGGAAAGCCGTAGGCAAAAGCCAAAAGGCATTCGGTTGACGGCGTATCTAGAGTCCTCTCTGTGTGTGCCCCTGTGGCGACTGGCGTCATGCCGATCCTCTCTCTCTGATGCTTCCCTTCCTTTTCTTCTCAAGATCTAATCCCCTTCTGATTCTACTCCTTGCTCGCATCTCTCTGCCTGAGTCCTTGATCTGTTTCTTCCCATCACTCAATCTAAAAATCCCCAACTTTTAGCCTCGAATCATCTAGAAGCAAGAGGAGAACCCTCATACGCAACCTTGCTGGTGCTCTTTTCCCCATCGCTCAATCCCAATCCCCAGATTTTTAGTCTCCAAATCATTTACAAGCAAGAGGAGAACCCTGTTACCCAACCTTGTTGGTGCTGCCCAACGATCTCATCCAACGACCGGCCGACGGCAGCGTGCGGGTGCCGCTCTTTCTCAAGCCAGAGCAGGCCACTGCTGATATTGGATGGATGGGCCGTCCCGGCTCATGCTTTGGTCAAAGGTGTCCTTAGCCAAGATTCAGTCTGTGAAGTCAGTTCAAGAGTTCCACCGAGGCCATGAAATTCATCGGCTGGAATTGCCAAGGTGCGGGAAAGGACCTAAGCCGCTCCAACAAAATGGAGTTCCTTGCCAAACTCATGGCATCCACGGGAGCACAGGTAACATTTGTCTCGGAAATCAGAACTTCTAGATACATTGCCTCCCAACTGAATAGTCGATTTAGCACTGCAGATAGCTTTGTAGTTCCTTCCAAAGGTCTCTCTGGTGGCCTTTGGTTGTTGTGGTCGGACGAAGTTCAAGTCACCGTCAAGTTTTCAAACCACTACTTAATCCTAGCCGTAGTTGCACATGAAAACGGCCAGAAATGACCAAATCGACGAGTTCTGACGACGTCCCAATTACCATGTACTGGGGGGTCATGGGTTGTTGAAATCGTCCGCGGAGCAAAAAACAGTGACCTATAGCCCACAAAAATGGCCAGAAATGACCCGATCGACGAGTTCTGACGACGTCCCAATTACCGTGTACCAGGGTTCATGGGTTGTTTATAGCGTCCCCGGAGCCGAAAGTAGTGACCGCTCACAAAAACAGCTAGAAATGACCGAATCGACGAGTTCTGACGACGTCCCAATTACCGTCTACCGGGGGTCATGGGTTGTTCAAATCGTCCTCGGAGCCAAAAAAACCGTGACCTATAGCCCACGAAAACGGCCAGAAATGACCGATCGACGAGTTCTGATGACGTCCCAAATTCCCGTGTACCGGGGTCATGGGTTGTTGATAGCGTGTCCGGAGACGAAAACAATGACCTATAGCCCACGAAAATGGCCAGAAATGACCCAATCGTTGAGTTCTAACGACGCCCCAAGTACCGTCTACCGGGGGTCACGGGTTGTTGAAATCGCCCCCGGAGCCAAAAACAGTGACCTATAGCCCATGAAAATGGCCAGAAATGACCGAATCGACGAGTTCGGAAGATGTCCCAATTACCGTGTACCGAGGTTCACGGCCGTTGAAATCGTCCCCGGAGCAAACAAAACCTTGCGCTATAGCCCATGAAAACGGCCAGAAATGACAAAATTCATGAGTTTTGACGACGTCCCAATTACCGTTTATCGGGGGCCACGGGCCGTTGAAATCGTTCCCGGAGCCAAAAATAGTACACTATAGCCCATGAAAACGGCCACAAATGATAAAATTCACGAGGTTTGACGACGTCCAAATTTGTAGCGGACCTGCACTTAAGAATTAGGCAAGATCCCTGTGTATAGTGCTAGTCCCTGGATCGAATCGCTAGCACACACAGTTTACGATGAATACCATAACACTGTATCAATTTATTACACGAATGATCCAAAGTTAAAATATTCCATTACAACTTTGCATAGCTCGAAGCTAGCATAAAACATAAATAACAGCGGAAGACTATAATTATTGCATGGAGTCCCAAACTTCATGTAGCCACAGGCGAAAACATGTTGGTTGTAGACTCGGAACCCGTTCCTTACTCTTCGTCGAAGCAACCTGCAACAGTAAAAGCGTTGCAGCCAAAAATTGGTCAGAACCATTTGTATGGATCTGGCAAGTGACACTTTGTGGACTCATAGTGGAAAAACTTCTAACAACTATATGCATATCTGGCTGGTGAAGTTTGAAGGCTTTTTGCATAAAGCAAGTTTTATCCTATATTTTTAAGCATTTTTATTTTCAACTAGTCATGAGATCATTCCATGGAACATATCCAGGAATATCTCCCACACACAAGTTCATCAAATTTTACTTAGGAAAAATTAGAATGATGAGATCTCTTGTTGACATCCTTGCTCCGATACTCAAAATTGTCTGTAACCGGGGACACGGCTAAGTAATTAGTTTGACACTCCCGAGAGGTTGTGCACGTTCACCACAAGACTCAATCAACCCATTCTGACCTTGGCCTTCTTGAAGTGAAAAGGAAAGGAGAAGATGGAGCCGGGATCTTTTAGAGGAGCTTTCCCATACCGATGGCCGAACAATACCTCCAATATCCACTACATCTGCTTGTTTGACCGGTTAGGTCTACTCAACATACTCAATCCAGACATAGCCCATATGACTTGTGGCTGCACGGTAAGTAATCTTCACTTGGAGCAACTTCAATCTCTTTGTCCCTGGGTGGCAATCCACAAGTGCACGTACTCAGGTCCACTCACCTAAATGAGCCCGGGTCTAACCCAGGTGCACTCACCTAAATGAGCCTAAGCAGCCACTCAACTTTCAACCTCCGTCCACATGCCACATCCACCCAGGTGGTTCGTTAACTTAGTAGTTTTTCGTTACCAACTTTTATAAAATAATTTTCAGCGTAGCAATACTAATATCTACTAAGTTATTATATAGGTACTAGACACTTAGGAAATATTCGGAGTAATACTAAACAGGTCTAGCATAGCATAGTAATAAACCTGACATGCAATTCTACTTATAAAAAGTAAACTACAATGCATATCAAAATACTTAGGAATTTCATGTGTGAGCATCACTTGCCTTGGCAGGAGTTGCGGGTGCAACAATCGCAAACATTCTCCGGACTCTCCGAATAATCTAACAAAAATATAAACACCCAAATAAACATACAATTTCACACAAGTGACAAATACAAAATATGCCATGCATGAATATGCAAAAATTTACTACAACACAAATATAAATTTAGTTTTTATTCTTTGGTTGTTCTACATGCATGATGCCACAAAGAAATTTTAAAAACTTATTAGGAATAATTCCAAAACACTCAAACAAAGGTACTAACACAAATTCTAAGGTTTCGGCATAAAAACATTTTATAAAATTTGGTAAACATTGCTACTGTACAGAGGACATCTAAACAAGAATTTAGCAATTAGATTCACTCAAAAAGGATTTGTAGAACTCATTTTATGGCCTAAACAAGTTAATAATCATTCTATAAATAACAAGTTTATGCACGAAACAAAATGTAACAAACATTATACTACTAGATTCTACTCATTTTTCTGAATCCGTAGAAAACAAAATCATTGGATTTGGATTTGTGGTTCAAAAGATATTGAATTTACAAGATTGGATGAATTTCTGTCTAAAAACAGAAAATAGAAAAAGAATAGGGTGACGTGGCTGTTGGATTTTATGAAGTTCGGACGCTCGGGATTCACCCGTACGGATTCAGAATAAAAATTAAAACGGAGCCGTTGGATCTCGATCCAACGGCCGAGATCTATCGGGGACGCGGCGGCTGGAGCTAGGGTTCCGGCGCGCGGCGGCAGATGGCGGAGACGGCGTGGGCATGGCCGTTCCGGCGAAAACATAGGGCTAGGGAAGGGGGTTTTTATACCGCGGGGTGCAGGACGTCGAGGCGAGCTCGATGGCGCGGTGGTCGGCGTCGAGGTGCTCTGATGCTCCTTCAATTCCTCGTCGGAGTTGGAGAAGGCGGCGGCCGAGTGCAGTTGAAGATGTCCTCGTCGACCTGGGGCACGGGAGAGGGGGAATATCGCATCAAAATATGCGTAAGGACAAAATGGAAAGGAAGAGGGTGACGAGAGGGCTCGGGGAGGCCGGGATTCGCCGGTACCGTGGACGACATCAGCGGCGGACGTGGCACGGCGAGCTCTCGTGCGCGCAGCCTGGTGGCGATTGGGTGGTGCGGTTTGGGGCAAAAGAGAGAGGGGAGGGAGAGGTTTAAGAGGAGCCAAGTGGCGAGGAGAATCACTGCGGCGTTAAGCCAAAATCAAGAGGGGGAAGTGGAGCTGCCATTTCGGCCATTGAAGGCACCAATGACTTAGATGCTCTTATGGGTGTTTACTATGACCTTTTATTGAGAATGTGCATACCTTTCATGAGTTGTTCATAAAGTTTCTATTCATGCTCGAGCTCCTAGCTAAAATCATGTGGTGATGCTTTTTTAAATAACTTCAAAAATTGCTAAAAATTCTCTGCTCCAAATGCTTGTATTATAGAATCTTGATGAGCTTTTGCAAGCCGTGTTGTTCATTCTATCTTCATAACGTGCTTGTTAATCCCTAGTGCCTGAAAATACTTGAAATATCTGTTTGGAGCATGCACTTTATTAGGGGGAGTCTCTCATGGCATGCATTTTCCAAGGGGGAATTGTTGTTGTAGCCTTGATGTTTGCATTGCCAACAAGGGGGAGAATTTGTCCCAAGGGGGAGAATTTTGTGAAAAATGGCAGAATTTGGGGAGAAGTTGCATGAGTGCACATTTTTATGGTAAGCTTTGCATTGGTTGTGCATTTCAGAGGGAGTTTTGCACACAGGAAGTGTTTTGAGATTTTCTTTGGCTCTTTCGGTTTTCTCATGCCAAGTGACCTTGTTCTTTGCTTTTGATCGGGTTTTTGACACTTGGATGAGCTTCTTTTCTTCTTTCTTCTTCTTTTATTCCTTTTCCAGCAATATTTGAGGAGTGTGTTGGTCAATGGACTCATCCACATGGTGCTCGATCAAAGCAAGATGACATGGAGATGGGACAAAGACGGCGTCAGTCGAGTCAAGGAGAGTTTGGCGGAGGCCGGACACGCGTCTACGCCGGTTTGGGTGGTTTGGGCCTCAAAACCACCAAGTGGGCTGGTTTCTTGGTTTGGGCCTCAAAATCGGGGGCGGTGTTGGGGCCCAGCTCGGGCGGCTGCCTGACTGGGCGATCCGGTCGAAGGACACGCGGCTACATCGTGAGGCTTACATCGAGGCGAAGCAAGTGGTGGAGAAAGTCGGGTCCGTCCGATGGAAAAATCCTCGTCTTGGACAAAAATGCCCCTTCGTGGGTAGTTATCACTTAAGTCAGTTTAGGGATAATTTAGTACTTTGGGCAAGTCAGTGGAGTCTGTATAAATAAGAAGATGGTTAGTTGGAGAAGGCATCCACTCCTCTCCCCACCAAACCCCAGGTTATTTTGCAGTTTTCCTCTTCCCCTTTCCCTTCTCTAGGAGATGGATCAAGAACTCATTTAGGGCATGTACTAATCATTCCTCCGGGATCCAGCAGTAATTCGAAGTGAAGTTCTTGCCCCATATCTCGTGTTGGTGCTCTCCCCATTTTTCTTTTTCAGGATTTTCGGAGCCTTTTTTGGTGTTTTTTGTTCGTCGTCTTTAGCTGCGATTCGACGGTGTTTTCTTGGGGGAAATCAAGGCCACATGTTGGGTTAATCCCAGGTTAATCCCATCCAAATCCCTCACCCAAGGCCTTCGATTTTGCCTTTTCCCGAAATCCCTCCTTCTAGTGTTCTTCACAAATCCGGTGAAATTCGTGATGAAGTCTTGATCTTTTTGGAGAGATCTTTTGGGCAAAGATTCATCATGGTTGTGTGATGCTACAGCTCAAGTTTCATCGGATTTGGAAGTCGTTTGCTTGGATTTTAAGTTTTGGAGCTCTTTTGCCTCTTCTCTTGAGTTCTATCCCAAATCCGTGAAATTCCTCTTTTGGGGCCAACCCCTTTGTGTGAAACTTGTGGGCAAAGGTTCAATACGTTATTGTGGAGCTATGGTTCAAATTTCATGCGATTTGGAGTTCGTTTGAGTGGATTTTGAGTTTTTCCTGAAGTTGCTTGAGATGCTGTTTTTCCTGTAGAGGTCAGACTGATCCGGAGAGGTCTGACCGGTCCTGAGACCTGTCCGGAGAGCGGTATGACCGGTCCAGAGAGAGGTTAGACTGGTCCGAAGAGAGGTCTGACCGGTCCGGAGATAGGTCTGAGTTGAGGCTGTTTTCGTGTTCAGTTGCTCCGTATCGCTTGTTTTCGCTTCCGTTTTGTTCCGTCGCTTCCTAGGGTCAGTTGGTCCGCTATGACTACGCGATCTTGGCAATTTCTAGAAGAGAGGGCTTGTGGTTGAATTCGGGATATAGGCCGAGTTTCTTGATAGAAATTTTATCGGCTCTCATTCACCCTCCCTCTGGTTGCCTTGTTCGGTCCTTCAATAATATCAAAGTGTGATCTGATTTCTTTTTGTGGACCTGAATTTCTTTGCCATTTATCAAAACAACTATGCACAAGATTTTGCGGAAATAAGAATTTTTGCCATTTTATCAAGATTTTTTTTCGAAAAGGGAAATTTTATTTAATTCAAGAACGATACATCGAGATGATACAACTGAACTTGAAAAATCCCCGGCCTCTGCTTAAAGTGCACACAGCCTTAAAAAAGATTGAGAAGAAAACAGGCACTCTAATGACTATCAATCCGTAGACTAGACTGCCACCCATGTGTCCGGGTAAAAAACTCCTTAGCCACTTGGACCAAGCACTGAGATGTCGCTGCAATGAAATCCCGCATAGCTGGCTTCTACAGGATAGACCATGTATGGAGCCAATGCGCAATTGAGAAAATGACCTGCAAAACAGAAGATTGTTTGTTTTCAAATACCATAGCATTTCTACTCAACCACAAAGACCAACATGTAGCTGCTGCTCTAAGTAACACTAAAGATTTTAGGTCATTACTAATCCCGTCAGCCAAGTGCCAAACATATTTGGCACACACTGGGAGGCTGAGAAAGACCACAAGCCATATGTATAGTTTCCCAGACCATGCGAGCCAACTGGCACTCGGAAAACAAATGTCTAATCGTCTCGTCCTTCTGGCAAAAGCAGCATTGTTTATTGCCTTGCCAATTATGCTTAGCTAAATTGTCTTTAGTTAGTATGACTCCTTTACGGTAGAAACGCCTTTAATTTCCAGATACTTTTGTTGAAATTAGGGATCTCTTTATGTATCAATGCCAAATAAAGAGATTTTACTAAGAGCATTCCATCCTGATGTGAGCTCTAGCGAAAATCATCTTCATCTTGGCTCAGAACAATCTTCTTTACTATTAAACGGCAATGAGACCATGATGGTTGGTGATAGGTCATGGTTGTTTTGTACTTTTACCCCTCAGGATTTTGAAATCAACCCGAGCTCCCAACATCCCGATGTACGTCGCGTGGATCAATCCCGGAGGTCTTGCAGCAGCGCTAGCCACGAACCGGCGGAGGCGGCGCCACGGGAGCCGGACCGGGGCAGCGGAGGTTGACGGGGCCAACGGTGAAGCTCACGGGCGCGGGCTGACATTCAGCTGCCTGCCCTCCGATGACCGCCGTTGGCAACTAAAATAGGGCCAAAATCGCTCTGTCGCCGTCGTGCTCCACGCCACCCACGCGCGCTGTCGCGTCTAGCTCAAGCCGACTTCTAGGGTTCCGGTGAGGGAGATCGTCGACCATGGCGCCGCCACCTCCGCGCGAGCTCCTGGCCGTCGTGCTAGCGGCATTGCTCTGCCCCGCGCCGCCATCCCCAGTGCAGCGTGTGGAGCTCCTCCACTCCCTCCGCGACGCCGCCCCGCATTCTGGTCCGTCCCGCTTCTCCTCAACAGGGGCAGCCCAACGCTGCTCGCGCTCCGTTCCAAGCTAGGCGGCTCCGTCCCACATGTAGCGATGGCTCAGAATCGGACTAGCGGCGGCTCCATCCCGCATCGCCGACTGCCAAATCCCAATCTGAATCGATGCAGCCGCGGCGTGCACCTGCAACGCTAAATTCTGAATCGATCGATGCAGCTGCGGCGTGCACCTGCAGCCTATATGTTAGCACCCGTTTTTGGCAGGTTGCAGGTTCAAGTTCACTCAGGGGAAAGGGCGGCTTGGAGATTTGGCGACCCGGAAAGAACTTGGAGCGATGACTCGGCAGGAGTCAACCCGGGTAGCCAGAACCCGGCATAGCCAGAACCCGGCATAACCATAACCCGGTTCAGCAGAACCCGGTGCGGCCGACATAGAATTTCCTGAAGATTCCAGAAGTGTGCCAAAGAAGCCAGACGCGAGGTTGCTTAATGCTTGCAAAGCCCAAAACAGAAGTCGGCGGATGATGAAATGAGTTCGAGGTCAACACGGAAGGGCAAAAGGCAACTTTCCAAAAGAAGCCGAAGATGGACGTTTGGAGTCCGAGTCCAGTACGAAGCCGGCCGAGACTCTTACCTAGTTTAGAGGTAGAAACCGACCTATACCATGAGTTGTAATCCTTGTAGAAGTCCAATACTTGTACGGGAAGTCCAGCCGCCTCACTATATATATGTAGGAGGTGACGGCCGATTGAATCAAGCAAACAATCGATAATCAATACAAACCCTATTTTTTGCCCTCAAACCCTTGTTCATGCTTCCGTTGTTCGGGGACTTCGCGTAAGTTCATCGAATATCGACATTCGAGTTGAGAGCGGTCTAAACCGGCTTAACTCAGCCAATCGTCGCCGGCTTCCTTTGACGGGGTCCCTCCCGAGGGATTGGGGCGTCTGGTTCTAAAAGATCCGGCTTGCTGTCTTGCGTATCGCGCTGTAAGTCGGTCTCCCGCGGGGCGAGTTGCGGAGTATCTCCCCCGGCACCGCGGGTACACGAGGTACACGAAGTCGTGTTCGTGTGACGCGTTTTATTCACAACACACTTTTTGGCGACTCCGCTAGGGACATCTATAAACCTAAATCGGGCAGCAATGGCCGGTTCTCAAGCTACAGATCTATCCAGTATCACCACCAACAACATCATTGAGCCCACTCTCAAGGATCTGTCGGAGGCACAACGCCAAGGCCTGGATGAGTGGAAGAAGAAGAGAAACGAGGAGTTCGAGGCGCTGCGACTCAAGCGGGAACAGGAAGATGAAGGGTTGTACTTGGCCAGCTTCAAGTTAGATCGGCAGGGTGTATGAAAGTGCATGGTTGATCCCATGCATGGTTTTGGTAATTAATGACAATCTCTATGGACTAATATTTGCATTGAGCTATATTTGTAGGTGTCCATTTGCTTGCTTGTCTCCATTTGTTGGAGTCAAGGTCTCGCTTGCTCTCCATGTGTTGGAGTCAAGGTTTAGGTAAGAAGATCATTTGTTGATCAAGGCCAAGGTGTTCGTCATCGAGAGAAAGGCCAAGTGAAGATATGCCGAAGAGAGCGTCTCCCATCTTGGTGTATGGGGGAGCATCAAGTGAATCTTCACCGAAGCGCAATCGAGGAAGGTGGTGCATCTTGAGGAGATGAAGATCATCCTCATCGACCTCAAGTGGTTTAAGCGCAAGGCAAAGGTATGATCTTGATAGGGTTTTTATTTTACCGGTCTCATGTTGTTTAGTGGAGAGACCGGGTTATAGGATAGATAGCCGTACTATCAAGAGGGGCTCTCGACCGAATATCGTGATCGTATCGTCGTAGAGAGCACAAACCTTTGCATCCATGCAATCATCTTTATTGGTTCTTATTTGTCTCTTATCGTGGTGTGGTCTTGGTGCTTGTCGTGCTTGTCATGACAAGGCTAAGGTCACCGAAAACGGTTTTCATATGCGTTCCCTATTGCGTTTTCGGTATTGGAGATTTTGCCGGTTTATCCGTGCGGGAGATTTCTCTCTTCCATTTCTTTGCAAAATCTCCATTGCTTGTTTGCCATTTTCAAAGGTAGCATTTGTCGTCCTCTTTCCAACAAAATTGGTTTTACTTCATTCGGACGTCAATTGCAAAAGTTATAGAATTTCCGGTTTGCGAAAATGAGTTTTTAACTTTTCCCATTTGGTTTTATAATATTTTCTTGGACTATGATGTTTCTCTGCATATTCTTGTTGTGCTCGTTGTGACGATTCCAACGAGTCCAAGAATATCGAAAACGGAGTTCGTATGCGAAAGTTATTGCGTTTTCGGTTCGGTCGATTTTTCAAAACAGAAAATCAAAAGAAAAAAAATGGGCGAAGCAGCCGGCCAGGCCGGGCCTATGGCCGGCCCATGACCGGGGCCTCTCAGTATCCTGGCCGGCCATCATGGCCGGGCCAGGCCAGCCATGGCCGGCCCACCCGATTTTCCCTATATGGCCTTCCCGGCCATTTCCCCGGCCAGGCCGGCCCGATGGCCGGCCTTTCACGATTTTGCCTCCAACGGGCAGATTTCTGCCCTCCCTTTTAAGTGGTCTTCTTCCCCATTTGTTCTCTAACTTTTGGCCACCATTTGAGCTCTTCTTTCCTCCATTGTTGCCATCTCTCTTGAGCTTTAGATCTCTCAATCCCTCCAATATTTCTTGCTTCTTTTTGAGGGAAAAGAGAGAAGAGGTTTAGATTCACATTTCCACCGATCAATTTCTCCTCTAAGTGAGGGGAACTCTTTGGATCTAAATCTTGGAGTTCTTGGTGTTTCTCCATTGTTCTTCCTCCTAAATCCCTCCATAGCATTAGTTGCTTTGGTTGGATTTTGGGGAGAAGAATTTGACCACTTGGTGTGTTCTTGCCTTTTGCATTAGTTGCATCGGGTTGTGCTCTCCACGGTGATTCGTGGGATTGACGTTGAGAAGCTTGTTACTCTTGGGTGCATTGTGTTCCCAAGAGCTTTGTGCCTCTTGGGTGCATTGTGTACCCTAGACGGTGGTGGTGCCGTGAAGACTTCGACTTGTGAAGCTTCGGCAAAATTTGGGAGCCCCCAATTGAGTTGTGGGTGTGTGCCCCAAAAGTTGTAAGGGCTCCGGAATCCGCCCCGAAGGATTCCGATAGTGGAAGGTGAACCAAACCTTTGGGTGCGGTTCATCGGAGAATAGGGTGAGGCCTTTGTGGCATCTTGAGTAGGCCTTTTGTGGCGAGCTCACACCCCTCCAACGAGACGTACTCCCTTAACAAGGAGGAACTCGGGAATAAATCTTCGTCTCCGCGTGCCTCGGTTATTTCTATACCCGAGCTTTTACTTATGCACTTTACATTGTGATAGCCTTCGTGCTTGATGTTTATATTTAGCTATCACCTTGTTGCTTGCCTTGTTTAGCATAAGTTGTTGGTGCACTTTAGGTAAACCTAGAATTTTAGGTTGTTGGCTTGTTAATTTAAACACATAGTTTTATTCCGCATTTATCAAGCCCCTAATTAGAAAAAGTTTTAATCGCCTATTCACCCCCCCCCCTCTAGGCGACATCTCGGGCATAGTTGTTCTTTCAATTGGTATCAGAGCCTCGTCTCTCTTGTTTGGCTTTACCGCCTAGAGAGTAAAGATGACGTCTAGGGATTTAGTGCACAATTCCTTGTTTAGATTTAATGGCACAAATTTTAATGTTTGGAAAACTCATATGCTTAGACACTTGCGGGTCTTGGACCCCAATATTGAGCGTATCTTAGATATAGGTTTTTCTCCTCCAAAGGATTGCGAAAGTAAGACTTTAGAGGATGAGAAAAACTTATATCTAGATGCTCTAGCATCTAACGAGTTTTGCAAGTTTGTGAGTGTAGGCGTGTTTGAGTCAATCATGCCTCCCCGTGACGTTCATGATTTGTGGACCAAGCTTCAAGAAAAATACGGCAAGTCCATGACTATTGAGGATGATTGTTCTCCCTCCACCTCCGGCCGTGACGAGTTCTCGTCTTCATCTACTTCACCAAAATGTGGTAAGCCACAAACCAATGTAATGGTGAGTAGTGATAGGCTTTGCAATTTGGATAGTGAGCTCGTTGTTGATGATCAATTATCTCTATCTTATTGCAATGCTTCATCCTTGGACATAAACACACATAGCACCATAAATGATTTGCATGCTAGTGTTGATAGTCCTTGCATATCATCTAAAACTTGCTTGGATGAATCTCTTTATGATATGCTTGCCTTATCTTGTTGCCATGATAAAAATGCTTGTGTTCCCTCTAAATCTTGCATTGATAATAATGTAGAGGAAACCAAATTTGCTATGCAACAAGATGTGAACTTAAGTAGTTCAAAAATTAATTGCTCTTCATCCACCTCTCATTGCCTTATGGCTAAATCTTCTTCTAGCAATGATAATAATAATGATGACAATGATGATGATAAAAATGATGAAGAAGATGATGTGGAAAAGGTTAATGCTAGGCTTCAAAATAACGGTCTTACGATTCTTAAAGCCCTCCCTAAAAATAAAAATGCTCAAGCTATGCTATTTGAAATTATGAAAACTCTTATTGAGCGCGGGGAAACCATTGAGGCTTTGGAAGCAAGCCTTGAAGAAAAAGGTAAGATAGAAAGAGATGATGCTATGGAGAAAGCATCGTTAGAAGATGCTCTCGAGGAAGAGCGTGAGACTCGTGCTTCTCTAGAGGAGAAACTAGAATCTATCGAGGAGTCTCATAATGAAATAATTGCTAAAATTATTAAAGAACGTGACCATGCTCATGCTAAATATAAAGTCACGAAAAATGAAAATGCTAGATTAAATGATGAGCTTGCCAAGTTGTCTTCTTCTATCCCTAATGTAAATGATGCTTGTGCTACTAACTCAATTTCTTGTGAAGCATCTACCTTGAAGGAGAATATTGAGCTAAGGGCTCAACTTGAGTTGCTAACTAGCAAGTATAGGGAGTTAGAAGAAAGTCATAAAAAGCTATCTAGCTCTAATGATGATCTTCTAGCATCCTATGCTAGTCTAAAGATAGCTCATGAGGCAATCACTACCAAGGTAAAATCTTGTGAGCCTCATGTGGATAATAGCACAACCATAACTAAAAATGCTAAAATGCCATGTGCTAGTCCTAGTAGTTCATCCACTAAAAATATTGGTACATCATGTGATGAATTACTTGCTTTGCCTTGTTGTTCTAACAATGAAGCTTCTACTTCCTCTAGTGTTTTTGTTGCCACTAACCATGTAGAGGAAATAAAAGACCTCAAGGCCCAAGTCGCTTCTTTGAAGAAGGGCTTGGAAAAGCGTCATGGGGAGAAGAGTGCACTTGACAACATGTTGAGTGTGCAACAATCTCCAAATGACAAGAGTGGACTTGGATTCAACTCCAACAACAAGAACAAGTCCAAGGTTGACAACAAGAAGAAGGGCCAAGTTCAAGTCAAGAACCCGGCCAAGATCACTTGCTTCAAGTGCAAGGTTGAAGGGCACCACGTTCGGGATTGCCCAATGAAGAAGAAGAAGCCCCTTAGTGAGAAGCAACTAGGGAAGCGGCCCCTTGTTCAAACTCGTGCTCAACCACGTGTTGAACAAAGGCCACCTCCCAAGAAGACTCAAGCTATTGCTCCTCGAGTTGAAGAGCCTATTAAGAAGAAGAAGAGTCGGTGTTGCTACCTTTGCCGTGGCAAAGGTCATTTTGCTTCTTCATGCACTATCGGTACCTCTTCCTCTCCTATCATAATTGATGATGCATATTCTCTTAGGAAGGATAGAGTTGGCAATGTGTTTGCCAAGTATGTGGGAGCTCAAAGTGGTGTCAAGAAAAGCACCATTTGGGTTCCCAAGCCTATTGTGACTAACCTCTTAGGACCCAACTCGGTTGGGGACCAACAAGCTTCAACTTGATCAATAGGTGTTGTGGAGGACATTGGTGACTTGGCTATTTTTTGAAGAATTAAGGGATCTTCATGGTTTTATTTCTCAAGCCAAGTCAATTGGATCACATATCTATCTCATATCCAATGCTCCTCCTTGCGGTAACTTGTATTTAATTCATATACTCATTGAAAGTTGCTTGCTCCCATGCATGTGTTAGTTTTGTTCCTAGCATGTGCTTGTATATGTTATGCTACTTTCCTTCTTGTCTTGTTACTCAAGGTTATGTAAGATAGTTGTGTATCATATATGTGTAACTTTGTGTTGAGCTTTTTGAATTTTGTGTGGATTTCATTTGGCTCTTTGAGTTATTAATGGACTATCCCATTTTGGGGGAGTGATGTGCTTTGTGCACCTCACAAACCTAAAAAATGTGTATACATGAAGCACACCACCTAGTATTGATATTTCAATATTATCTAGTTACTATGTGGTATGTCATATTCATGAGAAATTCAATTTCTACAATGTCCATTAATTTCTCTAGTTGGTTTTATTTGCCTCTTGTTTAAAAAATAAAATGAAGTATCACATTATGGGGGAGTAATAAGCTATGTGCATATTACAATCCCATAAAAATGTGAACATTTGAGGTTTGCCACTTAGATTTGACATTGTACATTATCTTATTTCTATGTGGCATGTGTTCTCGAACAAGTTCCAATTTCCTTTGTGGTTGTCTTTTGGCTCTTGTTTGTGTGTGTTTGCTTGGTGTGGTTTTTCTCTAATATGCATTTCCATATATTATGTGAGAAACCATTTGTTTCCTTTTATTCTAACCATGGCTTTGCCGGTTGGTTCGAATAATTGAAACTACCAACAAACCTCTTTCAAAATATGGTGTTTAATTCTTACCTCTTGCCATATGCTTTTTGTTGTGAAGTTGGTCTTGATCATCTTTCCTATTTACCACCGAGAGATATCTCTCTCTATACTCCTTGTCTTGACAAGTGATTCTAGTAATTGAGGTGGATTGTGTAGACCATCTTCGCATTGGCTCTTGCGTTAAATTTGCTTTATCTATTGCCTTCCTTGCCTTTTGAATGGATCCTATTTTTTCAATTGGTAGTGTTTAGTGTTGTAAATAAAATATGGAGAGTAATGATCCCTTGTGTATGCATTTTGTATTCAAATGCAAATATCTAAGATAATGCATGAATCTTGGGGGAGCATTCCTTTTTATTTAGATCACTATCCCATCTATCAATATTTCATCCTTTCAATTGGCATATGATTTTTGATCTTGTGTTGGTACCTTCAATTTGTATTAATTGGAATTTAATATCTCCTCCATAGATATTCGTTCCAATTAATATTTATTGTGGGAGTCTTGATACCTTTTTGCTTCATCTTACTTTACTTGACTTCGGTCAAGTATCACCCTTTTCTTGGTATCTTTTCTCCTAATTGTTATTTGTTGTTTTAATTGGTATCTTATTTTCATTTGGTGTCTTTTCAATCATTTGTTGTGTTGATTTGATTCCTTTTGATATCACACCTCATGTGTTGATGTGTTATGGAATCAATCATTTGTTGATTTGATTTTTTCCTCAATCATTTGTTGATTTGGATTTTGATATAATTTGGACAACCATTTCTCGTCACACCTTGGTGTGCTTTATTGGTTTACTTGGTGTTTTTGTCCAATTTGTATCTCGTTTGGCTCTTGTAAGTCTATGCATGCATATTTACTAGTATATTTATTTTATGGCATGCTAGCCTTTCTAGTTCCAATATATAGGGGATACTCCACCAAATCCTAAATCGCCTAAGATGTGCATGAAATTCAATTTCATATCTATATGCACATATTTATGTGGAGTATGTCCTATATATTGTAGTGTTTCTAACTACTATGGGACCCAATGAGTTTGGGAACCATTTTGTATTCTAATTGTGTTTTAGGTACAATGGAGATGCATTGGATGCTTGCCTCATTCATAAGGAAGGTGTTCTCACCGTGTGAGTGTCGGGGTCAAGCTTTGATGATAAACCCACTCTCATCATCTTCATCACCAATGTCATCTCGGTAACAAGTATCTATCCCATGCATACCTTTCTAGTATTCAACCTTGTGTAGGTTGCCTCTTGGCATGAAAGCTCTTATATGCAATTGTTGTGGTTTTGGCCTTTTCCTTCACTTAATATATCTTTGTGATATGTGTGATGAATTTGCAAAAACCTTTTCTTCAATTGATATTTATTTCCTTGTGATACTTGTTGCCTATTTCAAATCATCTCCACTATCTCTTGTTCCCTTAGTGATATGTGTGATGCATTTGATATATTTGAAGTTCATTTATGTACAATGAGATAAATTTGAGCTATGTGCTATGCTTTTAAGCAACAATCTCATTTGTATATTTATGACTTCCTTTTGGATACCTTGTTATCTTTTTCCCGGACCATTTCGTATGTATATGTTTCTTTGCGGATGTATATCTTCAATGGTTTGTCTAATAAGAAACCTATACATATGAGAGAGGTCATCTTTTAGTTGGTATCCTATTTCTTTTGAGCCACCTTGTTTTTCATCTATAATTCTTTGGTGGTTCCAAATTTGTCTCATGAGTGCTTGTCTTATTGTTTATTGGTATCTTTGCACACTCATGTATTTCTTGAAGATCTTTGACTTCATGCCTACCATGGTGAGCATGTTGAATTTTAGTGGCTAAATGCTCTCACTAGCTTTTGGCATTTTCAATTGGTTTTAGTTTCCAATTGGTATCCCTAAGCTTGTGAATATATTTCTTTAAAAGATCTCTTTATCTCGGTTGGGCCTATCTTATGTTGAATTTTTGAAAATTGGTATCCTTTTATGGCTCAACCACATCTTTGGTGCAAGTGCTATGATTTGCTTTTGCATTATGCACAATTGCACTTGTTGAGTGTTCTAGATGATTTTGGGGGAGTGAGGATTCCATACTTGTGCACTCCTTATTTGTGCATGAACATTGGGGAGCTTCTCCGTCTTTATTTAGAAATCTCACTTTGGATCTTGTTGATTGCATTTCTCCTTTGTGGAGATGTTTAAAATGGTTTCATCTTCTTTTTGCAATCTTTGGATCCTCAATATAGTTTGATTTCCTCTAATTATTCGTCAATGCATAAGTGCATTTGATTTCACTCATATCTTGAGTAATGCACACCTTTATGGAGGAACTCATATTATATTGGCTCTCTAAATTTTTCTTCCCATTTCGGCAATCGATGCCAATGGGGGAGAAGTTTAGAGGGTTTAAGGGAATTTGGGTTTTATGCTTTTGTTGCATTTGCCTTTAATGTGCTTTGCATCCTTGCTTGTTTGTCATGCAAGGTTGCTTTATTCTTTATATAAACCCTCTTAAAAGGGATTGTCATCAATTACCAAAATGGGGGAGATTGAAAGTGCATGGTTGATCCCATGCATGGTTTTGGTAATTAATGACAATCTCTATGGACTAATATTTGCATTGAGCTATATTTGTAGGTGTCCATTTGCTTGCTTGTCTCCATTTGTTGGAGTCAAGGTCTCGCTTGCTCTCCATGTGTTGGAGTCAAGGTTTAGGTAAGAAGATCATTTGTTGATCAAGGCCAAGGTGTTCGTCATCGAGAGAAAGGCCAAGTGAAGATATGCCGAAGAGAGCGTCTCCCATCTTGGTGTATGGGGGAGCATCAAGTGAATCTTCACCGAAGCGCAATCGAGGAAGGTGGTGCATCTTGAGGAGATGAAGATCATCCTCATCGACCTCAAGTGGTTTAAGCGCAAGGCAAAGGTATGATCTTGATAGGGTTTTTATTTTACCGGTCTCATGTTGTTTAGTGGAGAGACCGGGTTATAGGATAGATAGCCGTACTATCAAGAGGGGCTCTCGACCGAATATCGTGATCGTATCGTCGTAGAGAGCACAAACCTTTGCATCCATGCAATCATCTTTATTGGTTCTTATTTGTCTCTTATCGTGGTGTGGTCTTGGTGCTTGTCGTGCTTGTCATGACAAGGCTAAGGTCACCGAAAACGGTTTTCATATGCGTTCCCTATTGCGTTTTCGGTATTGGAGATTTTGCCGGTTTATCCGTGCGGGAGATTTCTCTCTTCCATTTCTTTGCAAAATCTCCATTGCTTGTTTGCCATTTTCAAAGGTAGCATTTGTCGTCCTCTTTCCAACAAAATTGGTTTTACTTCATTCGGACGTCAATTGCAAAAGTTATAGAATTTCCGGTTTGCGAAAATGAGTTTTTAACTTTTCCCATTTGGTTTTATAATATTTTCTTGGACTATGATGTTTCTCTGCATATTCTTGTTGTGCTCGTTGTGACGATTCCAACGAGTCCAAGAATATCGAAAACGGAGTTCGTATGCGAAAGTTATTGCGTTTTCGGTTCGGTCGATTTTTCAAAACAGAAAATCAAAAGAAAAAAAAATGGGCGAAGCAGCCGGCCAGGCCGGGCCTATGGCCGGCCCATGACCGGGGCCTCTCAGTATCCTGGCCGGCCATCATGGCCGGGCCAGGCCAGCCATGGCCGGCCCACCCGATTTTCCCTATATGGCCTTCCCGGCCATTTCCCCGGCCAGGCCGGCCCGATGGCCGGCCTTTCACGATTTTGCCTCCAACGGGCAGATTTCTGCCCTCCCTTTTAAGTGGTCTTCTTCCCCATTTGTTCTCTAACTTTTGGCCACCATTTGAGCTCTTCTTTCCTCCATTGTTGCCATCTCTCTTGAGCTTTAGATCTCTCAATCCCTCCAATATTTCTTGCTTCTTTTTGAGGGAAAAGAGAGAAGAGGTTTAGATTCACATTTCCACCGATCAATTTCTCCTCTAAGTGAGGGGAACTCTTTGGATCTAAATCTTGGAGTTCTTGGTGTTTCTCCATTGTTCTTCCTCCTAAATCCCTCCATAGCATTAGTTGCTTTGGTTGGATTTTGGGGAGAAGAATTTGACCACTTGGTGTGTTCTTGCCTTTTGCATTAGTTGCATCGGGTTGTGCTCTCCACGGTGATTCGTGGGATTGACGTTGAGAAGCTTGTTACTCTTGGGTGCATTGTGTTCCCAAGAGCTTTGTGCCTCTTGGGTGCATTGTGTACCCTAGACGGTGGTGGTGCCGTGAAGACTTCGACTTGTGAAGCTTCGGCAAAATTTGGGAGCCCCCAATTGAGTTGTGGGTGTGTGCCCCAAAAGTTGTAAGGGCTCCGGAATCCGCCCCGAAGGATTCCGATAGTGGAAGGTGAACCAAACCTTTGGGTGCGGTTCATCGGAGAATAGGGTGAGGCCTTTGTGGCATCTTGAGTAGGCCTTTTGTGGCGAGCTCACACCCCTCCAACGAGACGTACTCCCTTAACAAGGAGGAACTCGGGAATAAATCTTCGTCTCCGCGTGCCTCGGTTATTTCTATACCCGAGCTTTTACTTATGCACTTTACATTGTGATAGCCTTCGTGCTTGATGTTTATATTTAGCTATCACCTTGTTGCTTGCCTTGTTTAGCATAAGTTGTTGGTGCACTTTAGGTAAACCTAGAATTTTAGGTTGTTGGCTTGTTAATTTAAACACATAGTTTTATTCCGCATTTATCAAGCCCCTAATTAGAAAAAGTTTTAATCGCCTATTCACCCCCCCCCCCTCTAGGCGACATCTCGGGCATAGTTGTTCTTTCAGTGTAACCACGCCGATCAAGGAGCCGGAATATGTACCTTTGGACATCAACACTAAGAAACCTGCTGTAAGTAACAATATCTTTTCTCCTGAGCAATTAGCCGAGATCCAGTATCATATTTCGCAAAGTACAACCAATGTTTATGATCTTATGCTGGAGCATGAAAGGGCTAAGAAAAACGCTATCCAAGCCCAAACATCGGACACACAGCCGATGAGCCCGAACAGGGAAAACCGGGTTGTTAGTGCATTGCCTTGTCCGACTCCGATCCGAAGTTCACCCTACCCGGCAGGTCAGACGGGACCAGCGGTGCAACTTCTGGGACGCGGGTCACTGCCGAATTCAGATTCGGCTCCTTGGATGCAAGCTGGCCCTGTGGCCAATTCTGCTCCTGTTCCGAGTCAATCGGCCAACATGGACGATTTAGTAGTCGTGTTCAGGAAGAAATTGGACCAAATAGCATACGACAAATTCGGGTATATGCCTAAACATAGAACCTACGTTAAACCCTACCCCGAATATTTTGATTTACAACCCTACCCACCTGGCTATTGAGTCCCCGAGTTCTCTAAATTTAATGGGGTGGATAATAAATCGACATGGGAACATATTAATCAATAGTTGGCTCAATTAGGCGAAGCTAATCGTGATCACATCAAAGTTCGCTTATTCTCTTTATCGTTAACTGGGGTTGCTTTTTCTTGGTTTTCGGCTTTAGCTCCTAATTCTATACACACTTGGTTTCACTAGGAGCAAAAGTTTCATGAGCACTTCTATGCCGGAGACATCGAGTTAAAGTTGTCACATCTTACATCGGTTAGGCAGAAACATGATGAATCGGTATCCGATTATATCAAAAGGTTTAGAAACACCCGGAACCGATGTTATAGCTTGGCGATAACCGAGAGAGATATGGCCGGCTTAGTTTTCAACGGGTTGAGGACGTATCTAAGAGAAAACCTAGAAGGACACGAGTTCTCCTCCGTCAGTCAGGTCCAGGAGAGAGCTCTGGCTCATGAAAGCCGAGTTAACGAGTCCAAAGACTCGCATCGGATGAGCAGGAGTCGGCTCAATGCTATCGAATATGATGCCGACTCCGGTGATGAAGCCGATGTTTACGTAGCCGAGTTTGTTTGGCCGAGTAAGGCCAAACCCTACACATGTGATGACCTAAAGCCGGTTCGTAAGAACCGGGATGATGAGGTAAAGTGTAGCTTTGACGTAGGCAAATGTGATAGAATATTTGATGCCTTGTTAAAGGATAAAGTGATCCGAGTTAACCATGTTATCCCGTCACCTGATGAATTAAGGCGACGTGCTTATTGCAAGTATCACAATTCTTTCTCTCATGCTACTAATGATTGCAATGTCTTTCGTCAACAGATCCAATCGGCCCTCAATGATGGACGATTATGCTTTGCCGGCATGGCCATTGACACACAGCCGTTCCCAATGAACGTGCTGGATCTCGAGGGAAAGAAAGTCCTTCTTCGGCCAGAGGCGGCCGAAGGCGCTAACAAATCTAACGTGGTTATTGGTGAGCCCAGGAAAGAAGCCGGTGTCAAGGAGGCAAGGAGAGAGATCACACTGACTCGGCAACCTGATGGAAAGGAGATTATCAAGATTACCGTCAAGAACTCCACACTCGGGGGGCAACTTTGGTTCATAAAGCCCAAGAACCCGGAAGTCTGCAAATGGAAGACAAATCAGGTTGAATACAAGCCAAAGAAAATCAAGCCGACTTTCGATATGTTGCTGAACAAGTATGTGCGCCAGGCCGGGTCTAAAGTAACCCGGCAATATGGGAAGCGACCGAGGTCACCATCTATCGAGAGAAACTACCGGCATCAAGAGTCGGCTGGGGAGTCTAAGCGTCAAGTAACCCGGCAAATGCAAAGCCGACTCGTGTATCCGGGTAATTCCTCCTATTGGCGAGTCAAGGATCAAGGGGCCAAGGCAGCCGACATAGAGAGGAGGTTGGTCCCGGACGATTCATTGATCATTGGGACGCATGTGTTGAAGCTGAAGGACCCGGTTGCAAAGCCGGCAGATGATAAGCTGATACTTGCTATCGCGCCCAAAGCAACATCCAGTGACCATGAAGCCGGATCCAGCCGAACTGAGGTAGCTAAACCCCGGGATCCAAAATATACTCAGCCAAAGTGGTGCACGTCCAGTATAACGAAGACACAGAAAAGGAAGCTGCAAAGGGCAAGGAACCGGGAAAAGGCAGAAAAGGAGGCTGAGCGAGCTAGAGATGCCAAATTCGACTCTGAAAGACCAATGGTGTCGGCTCAAGAATGGGTACCAAAGCCGGCTCCTGTGACGACCCCGTTGATGATTGCACCAAGTCCTGCTGTAAATAACAAAACGGAGCTGGTTTCTGTACTGGCCATTACTTATTCGTCATGGGTAGATGAAGTGGAAGTAGCGGACTTGGAAGCAGAGGACAAGCTAGCAGGAGACGAGTCAGAAACACTGGAGTCGGCAATGGACGAGTCGGACAATGAGTCGGCAAATGAGGACCCGGTAGAGTACTTGGTAGTAGACAAGTCGGAAAATCCAATAGATGAAGAGTTACTGGACTATGAGAGTACGCCGACTTGGGCAGGTGTGGAAATTAATATGGTGTATTATTTGCCTACTGAATTCTGTGCTGCAGAAGAGGAAGGTGAAGTAGCACAGCTCAACCTTGGACCCAAGAATGCCGTCTTTGAGAAACCTGAGGGACCGGTTAAGCACCTTAAACCTTTGTACGTTAGAGGACATATCAACGGGAAGCCGGTTACCAGGATGATGGTTGATGGAGGTGTTGTGGTAAACCTAATGCCATATTCTGTCTTCAAGAAATTACAATTAGAAGATGGTGACCTCATGAAGACAAACATGGTATTGAACGGGTTCGAGGGAGGAGAAGGAGTAAAGGCCAAAGGAGTTATTAGTCTGGAGCTCACAGTGGGAAGCAAGACTTTGGCTACTGCATTCTTTGTTGCTGAGGTGCAAGGGAATTACAATGTACTACTCGGACGAGACTAGCTCCATGCAAACCAGTGCGTGCCATCCACCATGCACCAGCAACTTGTACAATGGATTGATGATGAGATTGAAGTCGTTCATGCTGATAACTCGGCATGTATTTCTTTGGTCGAGTCCATTGTTGATTGGCAACACTCAAATGCTACATGTCTGTCGGGACGTGATTTATCCGGGTTCGATTTCCTGAGTGCTACCAGGGACGGATTCGTGCCAGTATCCTTAAAGCTGATTGGTGGTAATCGGCTGCGACTTAAATAAATGGATCCCAATGATGAGTGGTTGCAAAAGCGTCTGGACAGGTATCGGGCCGAGAGGGACGATATGTGTGAAGCAATTGAAAAGCCAGATGATATGGACAAATTGGGGCAGGGTTTTACGTCGGCCGACCCACTTGAAGAAGTAGATATTGGGGATAGCATTGTTCCCAGGCCGACGTTTGTAAGTAAGAATTTAGAAGCCGATTATAAATCCGAGTTAATCGCGCTGGTAAAGGAGTACGTGGATTGCTTTGCTTGGGAGTACCACGAGATGCCCGGGTTAAGCTGAGAGCTTGTTGAGCATCGGTTACCGATAAAAGCCGGTTTCAGGCAGGTTGCAGGTTCAAGTTCACTCAGAGGAAAGGGCGGCTTGGAGATTTGGCGACCCGGAAAGAACTTGGAGCGATGACTCGGCAGGAGTCAACCCGGGTAGCCAGAACCGAGCATAGCCAGAACCCGGCATAACCAGAACCCGATTCAGCAAAACCCGGTGCGGCCGACATAGAATTTCCCGAAGATTCCAGAAGTGTGCCAAAGAAGCCAGATGCGAGTTTGCTTAATGCTTGCAAAGCCTAAAACAGGAGTCGGCGGATGATGAAACGAGTTCGAGGTCAACACGGAAGGGCAAAAGGCAACTTTCCAAAAGAAGCCGAAGATGGACGTTTGGAGTCCGAGTCCAGTACGAAGCCGGCCGAGACTCTTACCTAGTTTAGAGGTAGAAACCGACCTATACCATGAGTTGTAATCCTTGTAGAAGTCCAATATTTGTACGGGAAGTCCAGCCGCCTCACTATATATATGTAGCAGGTGACGGCCGATTGAATCAAGCAAACAATCGATAATCAATACAAACCCTACTTTTTTGCCCTCAAACCCTTGTTCATGCTTCCTTTGCTCAGCGACTTCACGTAAGTTCATCGAATATCGACAATCGAGTTGAGAGCGGTCTAAACCGGCTTAACTCAGCCAATCGTCGCCGGCTTCCTCCAACGGGGTCCCTCCCGAGGGGCTGGGGCATCTGGTTCTAAAAGAGCCGGCTTGCTGCCTTGCGTATCGCGCTGCAAGTCGGTAATCAAGCCGCACGTGCCAACATATTTGTGGACACCTGCCGCACGACTCTGGAGAAAGTTCATCATGCGCTCTTTCCGCTAGACGAGACACCGCAGGGACTGACGGCACTGCTGCACCGATTCCGCTTTGGCAAGGCAATGAAGCGATTTATTTGAGGACAATGCATTGGGGGCGCGGTAGTCGCCCTTGCCTTTTGCCGGGTCCATTACCCCAACATTGATTTGACGGTGATTGGTCGTGGGATTCCCCCACCCCCTGGTGGTGGAAGAATTCCGATGGAGCCTCATTACGCGGCTGCAAGACAACCAGCGGAGAACATTACCCACCTCATCGAGTCTGAAACTCGGGCCGAGCACGAACGGCGAGGATTGTCTCCCGAGTAGCCGAAAGGAATGATCCTGCACCATTGTAACAGTAGTGAAGCTTTTGTTAGAATAGGTCACGTATACGTTTCGTGTTGTATACGGCTTGTACTTGTACCTGTCTAGTTATATAAATAAAGATCCTGAGGTGAGGCAGTACCTCACCGAAGCCCAAACTTAATTTGGTATCAGAGCGTGGTTACGCGAGACCTTTTCCGCCGCCGCGATCTCTCTCGACGCGAAGTATACGTCCGCGTCGCGTTCCGCTGCTAGCTGCCTAGCCTTCCGATCGATCTGTTACTAGCTAGCTGCCTGGGTGCTGCCTTACTAGCGATCGATCGATTGATCTGCTGCCTAGCTCACCGATCGACGCGAGCTTCGCCTTCCGGGATGGCTTCAACCGGCGCCCTCCAACTTTCAACCTCCGTCGGCGCCATGACTTCCATCTCCGCCTCAACCGCACACGTCGGCCTCGCCCCGACGGTTCCTGTCCGCCTCGACGCTGGTAACTTCATGCTTTGGAAGGGGCTCACCCTTCCCAACCTCTCCGGCGCGGGTCTTCATGGTCACCTCGATGGCACCGAGGTAGCTCCGGCGAAGACGATCAAGGAAGGAACCGGTGACGCTGCCGTGGACGTCACAAACCCGGCGTATCTTCGCTGGTGGACCACGGACCAACGGGTCCTTGGTTTTCTTCTCTCCTCGATGGAACCGGACGTCGCTTGTCAGCTCATCGGCTGTAAGACCGCCGCCGCCGCATGGGAGGCTGTTCACACCATGTTTGGCGCACAGAGCCGCGCCAATGTTCGTCATCTTCGTCGCCAACTTCAGACGACGTGGAAGGAGGCGATGACCGTGGCCCAGTACATGCACAAGATGAAGTCCTTCGCCGACACCATGGCGGCCGCTGGGACGTCTCGGATGACGAGCTCGTCGACTACATCATCACAGGCCTCGGCTCAGACTACAACGCTATCACCGGCTCCCTCACTATGGGAAACCGCTCGGTGCCCTACACCGAGTTCTACTCCGCCGTTCTCTCGTTCAAGTCCCTTCAGACGCAGCAGTTTCAAGACGCCCAGTGGATGGCTTCGGCAAACACCGCTTCACGACTCGGCAACTTCCCCAACTCCAGCTGGCCACGTGCTCCTGAGTCCTCCCCTGCACAGTATGGTGGGGGTCGTCCCGCTGCGAGTACCTACCAACAGGGGCAAGGTCGTCCGTCCCAGGGCGGCAATGATCGCCAACAGTCAGGCGGTTACGGTGGTGGTGGTCAAAACTCTGGCCGCAATGGCGGCAAGCGGCAGCGCCCGCGCTGCCAAATTTGTGGTTATTGGGGGCATGAGGCCTTCGACTGCAAAAATCGCTTCAACCACGACTACTCCCGCAACAACCAGCGTTCCGGCAACGCTGTCTCCATGAACTCCAACAACAACAACACGGCTCCGTGGTTGATGGACTCCGGGGCTACGGATCACTTCACCAACGATCTCGAGCGTCTTCATATCCATGAGCGCTATGCTGGCAAGGACAATGTTCAAGTGGCAAACCGTAAAGGTTTGTCTATTTCGCATATTGGTCATTCAACTTTAGCCGGTTCATCTCTCCACTTGAAAAACATACTCCATGTCCCTCATATTAACCAGCATCTTCTATCAGTTTATCGCCTTGTTTGTGATAACGATGTATTTGTCGAATTTCATCGTAACTTTTTATGTGTTAAGGACAAGGCCACGAGGAGAATTCTTCTTCATGGTAGGAGTCATGGGGGCCTCTATCCGATCCCGTTTAGTCGAGCGTCATCACCATCGTCATCACACCATGCTAGCTCTAGTGTCAAGGTTCCAACGTCTAAGTGGCATCAGCGTCTCGGTCATCCTTCGCATAATGTAGTTCAAAACATTGTTAAGCACCATAGTTTGCCTTGTTTACCGTCTGAACCATATGGTTTAGTTTGTGATGCTTGTCAGCGTGGAAAGAGCCACCAGTTATCTTATACTTCTTCTGAACGTGTTTCTATTATGCCACTTGAGTTAATTCATTCTGATGTTTGGGGTCCTGCTATTGCGTCTTCCGGTGGCTACAAATACTATGTTAGCTTTATTGATGACTACTCTCGTTTTTGTTGGATATACCTTCTTAAGCATAAGTCTGACGTCGAGCAAGTATTCTATGCTTTCCAGGCTCATGTCGAACGTTTTTTAGACGGCAAGATTAAGGTTGTACAGTCTGACTGGGGTGGTGAGTACCATCGGCTTCACCGCTATTTTCAGCGCACGGGCATCTCTCATCGAGTGTCGTGCCCTCACACCTCTCAGCAGAACGGTGTTGCGGAACGCAAACATCGTCATCTTGTTGAAACGGGTTTGGCTCTTCTCGCTCACTCCTCCCTGCCTCTTCGGTTTTGGGATGAAGCCTTCTTGACTGCGTGCTACCTCATCAATCGTATGCCTACACCTGTTTTGAATAAGGATACACCTATATTTCGTCTTCTCAAAATTCAGCCAAACTACGATTTCCTCCGCATCTTTGGTTGCGCTTGCTGGCCTAGTCTCCGCAAGTATAATGCGCATAAGCTCGAGTTTCGTTCCAAACTCTGTGTGTTCTTAGGCTATAGCGCTATGCATAAGGGGTACAAGTGTCTAGATCGGTCCACGGGGCGGATCTATATTTCTCGGGACGTTGTGTTTGATGAGTCTGTTTTTCCGTATGCTACTCCCGGCGTTCGGACTGATATTCCAACTATTTACGAGGCCATCACTTTTCCTTCGTCTGAACCGGCTACGAGTGAACATATGCGTAAATATGACTTATCCTACCTGTCTACTAATGTTCCTGTTGCAGCTGCTCTTCCTTGTCTTCAGGAGGTTGCTGTTCCGCTCGACGTCTCGTCCTCTTCCGCACTAGACGATCGCGTGCATGGCATGGACACGCCCGCCCGCGCGCATAGCATGGGCATGCATGGCTTGGACGTGGCTGATCCGGGCATGCATGGTGTGCATAACATGGGCACGCCCACCCACGTGCCTAGCTTGGACGTGCCTAGCATGGGCATGCCTGGCTTGGCTTCCCCCGCGGGCGCGTCACCTTCAGCTGGCCCATCGTCGGCCAGCCCTTGCGGCTCATCTCCGCCCGCTTCTCACGGGCCATGTTCCCCGGTCCATGAACAGCGGCAGTCCGCGTCGCCATCTGCTGGTCCGTCTCCAGCCGCGACGCCCGAGATTGCTGCTCCTACTCCAGGACACACTATGGTTACCCGTCAGCGGGATCACACTCGTCGCGACAAGACCTACACAGACGGCACAGTTCGCTACAATCCAAGTCGTCGTGCTTTCTTCGCTGCTCCTACCTCCCATCGTGATGCACTTCGCGAACCTGCTTGGCGGTCAGCTATGGCAGATGAGTTCTCGGCTCTTTGTCAGACGCGCACTTGGGTTCTTGTTCCACGTCCTCCCGGTGTGAACGTTGTTGGGAGCAAATGGGTATTCAAGACAAAGCATAAGCCAGACGGTTCTATTGATAAACACAAAGCTCGTCTAGTGGCGCGGGGCTTCACTCAGCAGCATGGCATCGACCATGGTGACACGTTTAGTCCAGTTGTCAAGCCCGTCACTGTTCGTCTGGTTCTCTCTCTTGCCGTGTCTCGTGGATGGGTTCTCCGCCAGATCGACGTCAGCAATGCTTTTCTTCATGGGTTCTTGTCTGAGGATGTTTATATGCAACAGCCGCCTGGTTTCGAGGATGAAAGGTATCCCTCACATGTCTGCAAGCTCCAGCGTGCAATTTATGGTCTTAAACAGTCACCTCGAGCTTGGTATGCTCGCCTGAGTACCCTTCTGCATCAGTTGGGTTTTGCCTCGTCCAAGGCCGATACATCTCTATTCATTTTCTCTCAGGGTGATGTTCACATATATATGCTGGTTTATGTTGACGATATTGTCATTGCTGGTTCGAGTTTTTCGGCTGTTGATCGACTGGTGCAGTCTCTCTCTGAGACCTTTCCTATTAAGGATCTCGGGGTGCTTGAGTATTTTCTTGGACTTGAAGCGTCCCGCACTTCTGGGGGCATGATATTGTCACAACGCAAGTATGCGCTTGATCTTCTACATCGAGTTAGTATGGAGAATTGCAAGTCCACTTCAACTCCACTTTCGTCTACTGAGCGCCTTGCTCGTGATACTGGTGCACTTCTGGTACCTGAAGATTCTTTCCGGTACCGCAGCATTGTTGGTGGTCTCCAGTATTTGACTCTCACACGTCCGGATATTTCTTTTGCCGTCAACAAGGTGTGTCAGTTCCTCTCTCAACCTACAGAAGTACACTGGGAAGCCGTTAAGCGTATTCTGCGTTATGTTAAGGGAACTCTAAACACTGGTTTGACTTTCCACAAGTCTCCATCTGTGGGCATTAGTATTTTTACAGATGCAGATTGGGCTGGATGTGTTGATGACCGTCGCTCCACTGGAGGTTTTGCAGTTTTTGTTGGACCAAACCTGGTGTCGTGGAGCTCGAAGAAACAACCTACTGTCTCGAGGTCTAGTACAGAGGCAGAGTACAAGGCTCTAGGAAATGGTGATGATGAAGCTATGTGGATAGAATCTCTACTCACAGAGCTTGGTGTTTCTCAGCAGCGTCCCATATTATGGTGCGACAATTTAGGGGCTACTTACCTCACGGCAAATCCGGTGTTCCATGCTAGAACTAAGCACATTGAGATTGATTTTCACTTTGTGCGTGAGCGGGTTGCTGCTGGTGCTTTGGAGGTAAAGTTTATATCTTCAGGTGATCAATTGGCTGATGTGTTTACTAAGCCAGCCACAAGACAGATGTTAGATCGTTTTAGCACCAATCTAAATCTTGTATGCACTAGTTTAGATTGAAGGGGTGTGTTAGAATAGGTCACGTATACGTTTCGTGTTGTATACGGCTTGTACTTGTACCTGTCTAGTTATATAAATAAAGATCCTGAGGTGAGGCAGTACCTCACCGAAGCCCAAACTTAATTGCTTTGTTCGTAGCAAAACTTGTAAGCGTAAGTTAAGTACTTATAACAGCTTTTATGACTCGTGGAGTCGAGTGCCTGCTGGCATTGTTGAGACATGTAAATTTTCACCGTTTTGCTAGGACTTTTCGTTAGCCAGAGACCCTTTGTTTCTGCACCTTGCCGACCTGTCGGTTGGACTGCAACCGGGTCGGAGTTCAAGGGTTCGAATCCGGGAAGCATCAGCTACTCAGTCTTTCACATACAAGGTGTAAGCATACAGAGTCTTGAGCAGTTTATAGCGCGTAGCCCCAAAGTATTGGGTACCAGCGAAGCAGATTATGTTTTGAAAGATAACAGTTGAGCAACTGATGAACTTGTATTGATTGATTCCTATTACATGTGTGGCTGAGTAGCCTTATTGAAATAAAGAAAACGACTAAGTATAAAAGCGACGTAGCTGAGCAATGTTCCAAGGGTTGGAGTAGACGACGCCGGTCTTTTCGTACTTTAGCCTGTAAGCCCCGCCACCAAGGACCTCGGTGACGATGAATGGTCCCTCCTAGGGAGGCGACAGTTTGTGATGACTTTTTTGTTTGAGCCGGAGGACGAGGTCTCCTTCGTTGAAGGACCTGTGTCGCACTCGACGGCTGTGGTACTTGCGTAGGTTCTGCTGGTAGACAGCTGAGCGGGCGAGTGCAATCTCGCGTGCTTCGTCGAGTGCGTCAACAGCATCTTCCATTGCGGCCGTCGAATCGGCCTCAGCATATGCAGCGACTCGAGGGGCGTTGAAGCGAACATCAGATGGTAGCACGGCCTCCGCGCCGTAGACCATGAAGAACAGCGTGTACTGCATGGAACTGTTGGGGGTCGTTCGCAGGCTCCAAAGGACTGAGGGTAACTCCTCGACCCAGGCACCGGCTGCCCTCTTCAAAGGTGTCAGTAGCCTCTTTTTGACGCTGCCGGCGATTAGACCGTTGGTCCTTTCCACTTGCCCATTGGACTGCGGGTGCGCAACTAAGGCGTAGTTGATCCTGATGCCGTGCTCGGCGCAGAAGTCCTGGAATTCTTCCGCGGTGAAGTTGGAGCCGTTGTCCGTGATGATACTGTGGGGAATCCCAAATCTGTAGATGAGGACTCAATGAATTTGACTGCTGACGCAGCATCCGCCGATGTGACAGGTATTGCTGCTATCCATTTGGTGAACTTGTCGACTGCCACCAGGAGAAAAGTATGTCCCCCAGTGGAGGATCTTCTGAGGGGACCCACCATGCCGAGTCCGCATTGGGCGAACGGCCAGGCCAAGGGAATTGTCTTCAGCTCAGTCGCTGGAACTTGTGGTCGAGTGGCAAATTTCTGGCAAGCTTCGCACTTGAGGACGATGTCGTGGGGTCACTCTTCTACTACCCCACGGTGGTGATACCTGGGTCACGCCAAGAATATCTGCCTTATGACGAGGGCCCAAGGAAGGCCCAAGGAGGACAACGTGCGGCCCAAGATAGTCGACGTTAGGTCATCGGCCTCGATCGTCTTGTAAGTGCCATCGGCACCGTTCACCCAAGACCTAGCCTACCATATAAAGGCTAGGAGGGTCCCTCGTCTAGGGTAACGTATACGCTCACGCTCATAGCCGCCATCTCAAACCCTAGCGAGATTGCCATCTCGCCATCGTAGCCACATTCAACATCAATACCAGACAAGCAGGAAGTAGGGTTTTATCCTCCGGGAGCCTGAACCTGGGTAAACGCCTCGCCTGTTAGCCGTCGTGATCACTAGCGCTCATCTCTCTCCCCCTCAATCAACCCGGGGTACTCGATCTAGGGATTTGCCGAGTCTCAGCCTCGTCAATTGGCGCCGTCTGTGGGAAAGAACGAGCGCTGGAACCATAGTCGCACCGGCCCCATCAACCTTGAAGATCGATGCCTGCACCAGGGAGCCAATCTGCTTCGGCTCCTTCGAGTACGTCAGCCACCCGCCGGCCCATCGCTCGGTGTACGCTGAACTGCGTGATGGTATGTGGACCACCTTTGGTACCATGCACTACCTCATAGACAGCCGCGGAACACTCCGATCTACGGCGGCCGCGCTACGCGCGGTGGTGACACCCGCATCTGCCTCGACTACGTCAACCACGCCTTCACCCGCCGTGGAGATCGCATCTGCTGTGAATGCAGCGATCGTATCGTCGACTGCCGCGAAGATCGCATCTGCCACGACTACAACGACCACGTCATCACCTGCCGTGATCGCATCTACCGCGACTGCGGCGATCGCATCTTCGACAGCCGCGAAGATCGCGCTCGCCTCGACTACACCAACTGCCTTCATGGCAGAGATCGCGCCCAACGCGACCACGACACCCGCATCTCCGGCTGCCAAGGAGATCGCATCGGCTGCGACCCCTGCGCGGATCAAGTCTACTTCGACTACCTTGATTGCATCGCGGGCAAGGACAAGATCTACATCGACTCTAACTACGTCAGCCACGCCTTCGCGCCGCGAGATCGTCCGCAAGCCAATCGCACCGCGTCGACGACAGCGACTCCATTCCTCGCGTCCGCGGTGAAGGTCGCGAAACTCTACGGAAAGAGGCTCAATGGCGACTGTGGTACCCACCACGTTGCAGCCATTTTCGACTCCGAGCACGGCTCGGACGAAGGAAGCAGCAGTGGAAGCATCAGCCCCACTTCCCAGATTTACCCCGCACAAGTCTACATGGTCGGCCCATCGCGGGCCAACGGCGACGAACCCGCATATCCACTGGAGGTGGTCATGCCGGACCAGGTGACGCGACTCACCATCACCCGCGACCCTGAAGCACGTTGAGGAGGGCATGTCCCCCCCACCAGACGCACCCCGAGAGGACCTTATGGCGGTCCAGTACCTGCTGCGGAAGGAAGGCGAACGACTTCGCGCAGAGAAGGCCGAGCTACTCCGACGCAAGGAGGAAGCCGACGCGTCGAGTGCCAGGAGGGCCGCTTATTCATTCACTGCTGCCTCGACAGAGGTCTCGCAAGGAGCAAGACGCCACAGGGCCCGCGTGCCCCAGATGACAGAGGCCGAACGCGCCGGAATCACCCGCAACCTCGAATCGTCATACATGACTGAAGACGCGGACGAGATACCCGTCCCCAAAACACCCGGAGCTGCCCTCATGGCAGTCGAAACATACCTGCGACTGACGCAGCCGCCTAAGGGTGACGCCCGTGCTCTCCTCCACAAGCAACAGATCATGTCTATCAAGGCAGTTGAAGAAGCTCTGGCAAACAAGGCGCCAACAGAAAAGGCGCAAGAAAATCGGGGTCGCCGCGACCGCGAACCCGCAGCACTCGCAAGCCCAACTCCAAGACAACTGCGACAGCCGCAGCCAGGCGAAGACCTCCGGAACATCATCATACAGAGGACGGTAGACCACAGCCGCACCCAGCGGACGGTCAGCACACCCAATACTGACGACCGCGACGATAGCGACTTCGAGCCACGCAGGCGCCTGGGTCGAAGAGCTGCCACCTGTGCTGTGGAGTCTGTGCACCACGCCAAACAGATCTACCCAGTACACGCCATTCTTCATGGTGTATGGCGCTGAAGCAGTCCTGCCGTGCGACATTAAGTTCGACGCCCCCCGAGTTGTGGCCTACGATGAGTCTGATGCAGAAGAAGCATTCGAAGATGACATGGACACCCTGGACGAAGCACGCGACATCGCCCTTACCCGCACAGCCGTGTATCAGCAAGACCTACGCAACTATCACGGGCGGCGACTGCGGCCCAGAGCATTCGTCCCTGGTGATCTTGTCCTCCGTCTCAAACAGAAGAAGGTGTATAAATTGCCTCCCCGTGGGAGGGTCCATACATCGTGACAGAGGCAATCGGCGGCGGAGCTTACCGCCTGAAGGACTCGAAGACGGGGACAGTCTGCAACAACCCGTGGAACGTTGCGCAACTACGCCACTTCTACGCCTGATCGACCCCAATTTGTAACAGTACAATGTCAAGAAGTGGCAGGTTTCAGACGCACTCTTTCCCTCGCCAGGGTACCCGAGGGGACTGGAAGGGTTTTAATGAGGTGGCCTGCTCGCAAAAGTCAATAAAGTGATTTGAGGAACAAGCTCTCCCCTTTACTTTTATCAGCAAGCAACACAAACCTAGGCCGCCACCCGAATTACTCAAGGGCTGCGCCATACAGGTTCAACCCGAAATTCCTCGGCCGCCACCCGAACCACTCGGGGGCTGCGCTGTACAGGTCTAAGTCAAAACCTAGGCCGCCACAGCTGCGCCGTACAGGTTCAACTCGAAAATCCTCGGCCGCCACCCGAACCACTCGGGGGCTGCGCTGTACAGGTCTAAGTCAAAACCTAGGCCGCCACCTGACGCACTCGGGGGCTGCGCCATACAGGTCCAACCCGAAATTCCTCGGCCGCCACCCGACGTACTCGGGGGCTGCGCCGCACAGGTCTAAGTCAACCTAGGTCGCCACCGGACGCACTCGGGGGCTGCGCCATACAGGTCTAAACTCGAAAAATCCTCGGCCGCCACCCGACGAACTCGGGGGCTGCGCCGTACAGGTCTAAGTCAACCTAGGTCGCCACCCGACGTACTCGGGGGCTGCGCCATACAGGTCTAACTCGAAAAATCCTCGGCCGCCACCCGACGCATTCGGGGGCTGCGCCGTACAGGTCTAAGTCAACATCCTAGGCCGCACTCGAATCACTCGGGGGCTACGCCGCACAGGTCTAACTCGAAAAAACCTCGGCCGCACCCGACGCACTCGGGGGCTACGCCGCACAGGTCTGACTCGAAAATGCCTCGGCCGCACTCGAAGCACTCGGGGGCTGCGCCGCACAGCCCTGACTCGACACACCTCGGCCGCACTCAATCCGCTCGGGGGCTGCGCCATACAGGTTTACAGAAGTCTACAAGATACAATTTACTCACTCGGAGGCTACCCCCACCTCGGCATACAATTTACTCATTCGAGTGCAACAAAGATACAGTAAGCTTTAAGAGCTGAATAGACTCGACAGTCCATTCGAGTGGAAAAGAAATTCAGTAAGCTCCATGAGCTGAGTAAAACTCAAAGCAGTAAGCCAAACCGGCCAAGTACAAAGTAAGTCACGCAAAGCCAGTTGCGACTCCGTCAGCTCGAGTCTCTTCTTTACTCCCATCGGGAGCAGGCTTTTCGACTGAAGAAAAAATTGAGTTTAACCTCAATTTCAAGCAATTCAGCTTAATCTCGAGGGCTACTCCCATCGGGAGCGCTGTACGCGCTCCCGAATGACTCAGAACAATCGCAGTCGAAAAATCACCGACCAAAGCAATACTCGCAGTTTTTACCCTACAGTCGATGTTTCGACTAAGGAATTCTCCATAAGCCCTGAACGGCCGGAGTCGACCAATTTTATTTGTTCCTTTCAGGAACCTGGTGGCGTGCCCAGAAGGAAGGAGTCCTTTTCCCGACTCTACGATTCGACTAAGCACTCGGGGGCTACTGTCGTGGGGTCACTCTTCTACTACCCCACGGAGGTGATACCTGGGTCACGCCAAGAACATCTGCCTTATGATGAGGGCCTAAGGAAGGCCCAAGGAGGACAACGTGCGGCCCAAGATAGTCGATGTTAGGTCATCGGCCTCGATCGTCTTGTAAGTGCCATCGACACCGTTCACCCGAGACCTAGCCTACCATATAAAGGCTAGGAGGGTCCCTCGTCTAGGGTAACGTATACGCTCACGCTCATAGCCGCCATCTCAAACCCTAGCGAGATTGCCATCTCGCCATCATAGCCACATTCAACATCAATACCAGACAAGCAGGAAGTAGGGTTTTATCCTCCGGGAGCCTGAACCTGGGTAAACGCCTCGCCTGTTAGCCGTCGTGATCACTAGCGCTCATCTCTCTCCCCCTCAATCAACCCGGGGTACTCGATCCAGGGATTTGCCGAGTCTCAGCCTCGTCAGACGATGTCCTTGGCGTCTCGCGCCGCCGTGAGCTAGTAGAAACCGGCCCGGAACACTTTGGCGACTAGCGCTCTGCTGGAGGCATGGTGCCCGCAGAGTCCTTCATGGATGTCGAGCAGTATGCTCCTGCCTTCTTTGGGTGCGATGCACCTATGGAAGACACCAGATATGCTCCGCTTGTAGAACTCTCCGTTGATGATCGTGTAAGACTTGGAGCGACGGGCGATTGTTCGCGCTTCTGTCGAATCTTTGGGTAGCTCCTTGCGCAACAAGTATGCGATGTACGGCTGCGTCCATGTTGGCTCCGCCAGTAGCACCTCGACATTTTCCTTATCCGCGAGAGCGGTTTCGAGTGCGGGAGGCTCATCCGCTGTTGCGGGTAATGGGGAGTCCACGGCTGGCGCGGCCTCTGATGGTGGACCAGCGGGTACTTTGATCTTAACCGACTGTTGGTCGATCTACTCCAGGAAGACACCCAGTGGGATGGGCGCGCGAGTCGACCCGATGTTGGCTAGCATATCAGCCTCCTCATTTTTGGCGCGGCCAACATGACAAAGCTCACAGCCATCAAAACTGCCCTCCAGAAGATTATACATGTCACGGTATGCCATCATATTGTCGCTCACGGCGTCACACTCTTTCATCGTTTGCTGAACAACGAGATTCGAGTCTCCGTATATCATGAGTCAAGTAGCTCCGCAAGCCTTGGCCATGCGCATGCCGTGTAGCAGGGCCTCGTACTTAGCTTCGTTGTTGGTTGCCTTACTGAAGTTGATCTGCAGTACATACCGCATCGTGTCTCCTTTTGGAGATGTGAGGACGACACCGGCTCCTGCTCCTTCATTCCTCTTCGAGCCATCAAAGTACATTTTCCAGGTGTCGGACAGATCGGGCGGACCCGGGGTTTGAACTTCGGTCCACTCGGCGATGAAATCAGCTAGCACCTGTGATTTGATGGCACTGCGTGGCTTGTAGGTGATGTCCCGAGGAGACAATTCGATTCCCCACTTTCCGACCCGACCAGTCGCCTCAGGATTGTTGAGGATGTCTGATAGTGGAGCATGGGTCAGCACCGTGACCGGGTGCTCCTGGAAGTAATGCTTGAGGGTGCGCGCTGTTTTGAAGACTCCATACGCCAGCTTCTGGTAGTGCGGGTACCGCTGCTTGGAGATCGAGAGAACCTCGCTGATGTAGTAGACGGGTCGCTGGACCTTCTGAACTTTGCCCGTTTCCTCGCGCTCGACGACCAGCGCGGTACTGACCACCTGGTTGGTGGCGGCAATGTAGAGGTACAGCGGCTCCCTTTCATTAGGCGCGACCAGGACGGGCGGAGTCGATAGCATGCACTTCAGCTCTGCAAAGGCCACTTGCGCTTCTTCGGTCCACTCGAATTTTTCCGCCTTCTTGAGGAGTCGATAAAACGGCAGCGCCTTTTCGCCCAATCTGCCGATAAATCGGCTAAGCGCCGCTAGACATTTGTCGGCTCCGTCATGGTTAGTATCGCCTTGATTTTCTCAGGGTTCACCTCAATTCCCCTGGCGGATACGAGGCACTCGAGGAGTTGGCCAGAGGGTACTCAGAACACACACTTTAGCGGGTTCAGCTTGATGTTGTAACGATTGAGTGCTGTGAAGGTTTCGCGGAGATCATCCAGGGGTGTGGCTCCATCCCTTGTTTGACGACGATATCGTCTACGTAGACTTGCACGTTTCTGCCGATCTGGTCGTGGAGGCAGGCCTGCATGCACCGTTGGTACGTGGCACCCGCGTTCTTGAGCCCGAAAGGCATAGTCGTGTAGCAGAACACACCGTAGGGTGTGATGAAAGCAGTCTTCTCCTCATCTTCCACCTTCATCCAGATCTAGTGATAGCCCGAGTAGGCGTCGAGGAAGGACAGTCGATCGTAGCCAGCAGTCGAGTCGACAATTTAGTCGACGTGTGGCAACGGAAAATGATCCTTTGGGCAGTGCTTGTTCAACGAAGTGAAATCGACGCACATGCGTAGCGCAGTCATGTTCTTCTTCGGAACTAGCACCGGATTCGCCACCCACGTGGCCTGCTTGATCTCCCTGATGAAGTTGGTGGCGCGCAGGCGGTTGACCTCTTCGCCGACAGCCTTGTGCTTCGGCTCTAAGAGGCGGCGCAATGCCTGCTTGACGGGTCGCGCGTCCGGGTACACCTGAAGGGCGTGCTCGGCGAGTTCCCTTGGGACACCCGGCATGTCGGCTGGACACCAGGCGAATATTTCCCAGTTCTCACGGAGGAACTCGACGCTTTCCTATGCAGGGGAGAGGCTGGTCGACACCAGCACAGTCTTGGCGGGGTCCGTCGGGTGAACCTGGTGCGGACTCGTGCCACTGCCCAAGTCGAACGTCAACTCGGGTGCGGTCTTCTTGCTCAGCGGAAGGACATCGTTGTCTGTTGACAACTTGAGCTGTGCTAACTCCTCCTGCACCCCGAACGACTCGGAGATTCTGTTGAACTCCTTGTCACATGCGTCGGAGCGCGCGAAACTTCCATGGACAGTGATTGTGCCGACGCGTCCAGGAATCTTAAGCTGGAGGTATGTATAATGTGGCACGGCCATGAACCGAGCATACGCAGGGCGCCCCAGTATGGCATTGTACTGTGATGGCCAATCGACTACCTCAAAGTCAATCTTCTCGCGCCGGAAGTTCGTCGGCTCGCCAAAGATAACGTCCAAAGCGATTGTAACATCCCCAGTTTGGTACCCTAAAATATGGGCCAAATTTTCACTTTTGCTTTGCAACATTGCATCATGGCATCCATTTAAATTGCTAGTAAAATAAAACAAGTTTGGAAAGCAATTAAAAGGAAACAAATCCAAATCCCAAAAATCTCCAACCCAAATGCAATTGCTCAACTTGGCAAACAAATTATTCTAGGACTTCCAAATTGTCTAGGAAGTTCCAAGTTTACCTATCATGACCAATTGTCAAAATCCAATTATTGACAAGCAAATATTTTAAATGGAGAATTCAAATTGGTGCAAACCAATTCTTATTTTTGAAACCAAGTTAAACTTTACAAAAATTCAAACTAAAATTATGGGGAGCTTCATTACTATATTATGAGCCTCCCTGAATAATTTCATTATTTTTGGAAATGCATAAGTGCTCTAAATAAATACAAATTGGAAATTGTCAAAAATGACTATAATTAAAACCTGTGAACAATTGTTGTCCACAACATTTTATTTTGCTACCCCAATTTTTGTGGAGCTCCTACAGGTCAAGGGGAGGCCACATGAATTTTTGCTAAATTTATAAAAATGCTTAAGTGCCTCTTTTAAATCGCTAAAGTTGCTGCTGGACCTTTTTGTAATTAAAGAAAATGGTCATACAACCCGTATGATCCGATATGTCGGCATGGTATGTCGGTTTACGTATGTCGGTTACCGTATGTCGGTCATGGTATGTCGGTAGCCTTGACCCAGTCAACTCTGGGTCTAGATACATATTGTCATCTTGACCCTAACCGGGTAGCCCCCGACACTAGTCCCCAAAGCTGGCGCGGTCCTGCAGCCTCGGATGGAGGGCCACGGCAGGTTTTCCAGAAAACAGGAACCTGAATGTTTGGGTGAGATTCCTTAGGCTGGTGCCAGTGCACCGCCTCACTATCGCCCCGCCACGTCAGCTTTTACCCCCACTCTCACCCCACTCTCACCCCACGGTGCCAATGCACGGGTTATAGTGGCACTGTCACTTCTCTCTTCTCCACGTCATCATTCTGTAGATACTGCTAATTTTTTGTTTAAATAGTCTAAAAAATAGTCAAATGGATTGTACAAAATCATATTAATCAGCTGGCTGCAGCTTCCAAATATTTTTTTTATTTTTTTTAATCTTTTATGAATTTAAATCAGAGAAAGAAAAAAAGAAAAAAGAATAAAAAAATCCTCCCGCCCACTCTCGCCGGGCGAGCCTGCCGTCGCCCGGCGCCAGCTCCCGCCCCTGCTCCCGCCCCGCTCCCGCCCCTGCTCGGTCGACAGCGCCCACTCCCGCCCCTGCTAAGAGCAACTCTAGCAGTCCCCGCAAACACGCAGAAACCGCATAATAACCGCCATTTTGCGGGTTCAGGTCGTTGAAACGCGCGGATCAGTCCCCGTAAACACGCAGAAACTGCAAACAAATTTGAGGGTCCGGACGGAAACCGAGCTGCGACCTGCGTATTTAGGGGTTGAAAGGCCGACCTGAAGGCAAAACTGTATGATTTGGCGGGACGGAACCTTCAGCAACTGCCACCAACTGGCGGCGGACTCGCCGGAATCCGGCGAAATCTCGCCACCGAGCTTCGATTCCGGCCAAGTTTCTTCCAATTTCCAGTGATTAGCTGTCATATCTACCGATTGCGTCGCGTTTGAAGCTCCGGGAGCCTATTTCCGCCGCCGCTTGTCTCCCCATGGGAGCGGCAGGGCGCTGGGCCGAGGCCGGCAGGCAGGGCAGCGGGCGGCGCGGCGGGTAGTGGCGGCGGGTGGCGCGGAGGCCGGGAGCAAGGGTCGTGGCCGGCTCCGGGCGCCGGGCGGTGCAGGCCACCACCACGGCCATGGCGTGGGGCGGCGTGGACGGAGCGGCATGCGGGCGCGGGGCCAAGGCCGAGGCGGGGGCATGGCGGCGGGAGGCGCGGCAATGGCGGGCGGCGCGGTGGCGGCGGGCGGCGCGGTGGCAGCGGGCGGCGCGGCGGTCGCAGGGAGGTCGAGGCGGGGCGGCGCTCACAGGCTGTTTACGCTCACAGGCTGTTTGCGGGTTTCGTTTGCGGGGACTGATCCGCGCCAGCGTTTTTTCGGCCTGCAAAAGGCGTTTACCGCGCCCTGTACTCGCGTTTGCAGTTTTCGCGAGTACAGGGACTGCTAGAGTTGCTCTAACGCCCGCGTTGGCACCAGCTGTTTCTTTCGCAATCGAACTGTCATGAACATCTGGATGGGAGCGGTCAACTGGATCTGCATTTAGCCCGACCCCAACCCACCCCCTCTCCCGCTCCCCACGCCGCGAGATCGGCTCGATTCGGCGCTATTCCGGCCCGGAGCAGCAGGACCGTCCCCGGATTCGCGGCTCGCCGTCACCTGCCGTGACCCCGTCCGCCATGGCTTCAGTGAGTATCTTCCTTGCAATCGAGAACTGGCGTGTTACAACTTACCACTGGTCGCTGAATTTCGATTGTTTCACAATGGTAGGGTACATTTCGGACGAACTGACTGGAGCCGTGGCAGCAATCGCCGATCCCCTTTCACCACCACTGTAGTCCTGTTCATTCGCCTGTCAAAAAGGGAAAGGTCCTTGCCGACCGCCATGGCTACGGTGAGCACCCTGAGCTTTGTTTCCTTGGAATCAAGAACTAGCGCGTTGCAACTTATGGTTGGCCTCTGAATTTTACTTATTTCAGAAATGGTAGGGTAAATTTCGGATGAACTGGCCAGAGCAATTGCCGATCCCCTTCGCTTCGCCGCTCCAAGTGCCCGCACGTAGATCCCCCGTGAGACCTTCCGACCACCATGGCGGCATCTGCGGACTGGTCCTCGCTCCCTTCTGACCTTGTCAACCGCATCGCCGACTGCCTCCTGGCCACCAATGACATGGACTACTACATGGACTTCCGCGCGGTCTGCAGCACCTGGCGCAGTGCCACCGCCGACGCCAAGAATAATCTGGACCCCCGCTTCCACCCAAGCCGGTGGGTCGTGATCGACGAGGTCAGGTACTCCCCAGAATTCCAGCGCAGCACACCCCTCTTTGTGAACACTGCCACAGGCCGCGTGCTTCGCAAGGACCTGCCTATGCTCCGCAACTACTATGTCATCGCTAATACCCCCGGTGGCTTCGTCCTCGCGGACAGGAAGCCGCCTCACGCCACATGCGTCCTCAACCCTTTCACTGGCTACTTGGTTCGTTTCATGGCGCCCATGGTTACCAAGAAGGTGGATGCTGCTGCTGTCACTGGTCCTACCCTTGTCTTGTTTTGCGACTCATGTCGTACGATATACATGGCTAATGTTGACAGTGGATGTTTCGATGTGTACGGGGACCAATATCCTTATAAGAAGCTGGGCTTATTAGGTGAAATCTATACCGGTCATGATGTGAGCGACAAGATATTCAATCTGATGAGGTCGTTCGCCATTCATCCTACTGAGATGTTGACTGTCTATCCATTTGAGGGTGTTGTTGATGCTTATGGAGCGAGGAATACAGATCGTTGTTTTCTTGTGGAATCTGCCGGTCAAATGCTGATGATCTTTAAGCTGCAAGAGCGCATGGAAGTTTTCAAGGTAGACAATGACAGAAGTACGCCCGAGCCTGTGAAGAGCATCGGCAACCGGGCCATCTTCCTCGGTTATCACCAGTGTCTGTCTGTTAATGCTGATAAGTTCCAGACGGTTGAAGCCAACTGCATCTACTATGTAAAGTGTATAGATTCCCGTTGTGCCATCTACAAGTATCACCTCAAGGATGAGAAAGAAGAAATGATCTCTGGAGCCATAACAACAATAAATCCTGTCTTCCTGTTTGATGCTGACCCTCCTTTTACAATCATTCAGCTCCTCTCCAGCTACACCTTCAATGCCTGGGGCTCTGAACTAGAAACGGAGAAAAGATTTGAAGGCGTCCCTGAGGATATTCTTTTTTTAAGTCCAGATGCAGAGGATTTTGAGCTTTCTGCTTACCTTGAGGATCTTGAATTTGGTGACTGAATTGTCGAGCGTACTATGCTCTGTAGTTTTACTTGCCTGTAGAACGGCATTGAAACAGGATATGACTCCGTTGTTTCGTCAATCTGTAATGCTCTGTAGCGTCTATGTACCTCTGTACCTCTTTGGTAGTGTAATCTGGTGCTTGTTGGCACAAGATATTACTTCGAGGGTCTTGAATTTGGTGGAGCGTACTACGCTTTGTAGTTTTACTCACCTGTAGAATGGTATTGTAACAGGATATGACTCCGGTGTCTCATGAATTTGTAATGCCCTGTAGCGTCTACTATGTACCTCGGTACCTCTTTGGTAATGCAACCTGGCGCTTGTTGGCACAAGATATTTTCAGATCTGTCAATTTTCTATTTTCCCTGCAATTGGACATCCCATGTTGTTCAATCACGGTTTGTTTTTCTGGGTAGGTTTATTAATCTTGAGTTGCCTTGAACCTATGGTTTGCTTACCTGCTGCAGCCTCCGTTAAATATGCCTTGGTGCTCATTGTTGGTAAATGTATCAATTATGGCAATGACAGAGTGGTTACTTTTAATTCCAGTGAAAACAAGGAAACTGGTGACCATATTTTTCCTTCATAATGATTCTAGCATATTGGAGCCAAAGGTTTTCCCCTTGCACTAAAATGTCCTCTTAATTCGGGCACGACCTAATTTTTATATTTCTCTTACATTCTTTCATGTAGACACAATACATATAGAAACATAATGGTGTCGCTCAAATCAAGGAAATGTACATTGTTTCATGTACACACGCAATACATAAAGAAATCGAATATCATCTCTCACAGATACCGTTCCACATTCGCATCCTGCTTTTAACAGTCCGTACGTGCAACATGTGAGCGGATGGTCGGTTCAAGTGTTCAACCTGAGTCATGCCTAGAAAAAAGCAAAGCTAGATGAATAAACCTGCAGAGATAAAAGAAACCGAAGCTGAATGGCACGGAACGCTCATCGATTGCAAGGACAAATTAGTAGTAAGCGATTAGAATACTCTGGTCCAACATTTTTTCATGCCAAAAGGCATCAGATTACACTTAAGTGATATTACATATACGCGAAAGAGCATTATTACACAATATACATGAAGCTACAGAGTCTGCTCTGCTCCAATACCTCGACCGTGACTATATAAAGGTGAGCACAATTACAACGCATAGTATGTTGGACGATTCAGTCGTCGAATTCAAGATCCTCGAGGTAAGCAGAGAGCCCAGTAACATCGGGGAGCCCTTCAAACCTTTTTTGGCCTCGTAGTTCAGAGTCCCAGGCGTTGATGGTGTAGCTGGAGAGGAGCTGAGGGTGTGTTTGGTAGCCCGTATGCTCTATCTCAACACAGCCCGGCCCATTCCAGCTATGCTGACCACATACAAATTGGTTTTACTCTATCTGTTTGGTAGGTTGTATAAGCTAAGCTGGGCTGAGTGGAGACCATGTTTGGTAGCCTGTATGCTCTGAGCCATGCCAGAATTTTTTTAAACGCGATCAGGTCCCTGAACAGAAAACCTAAAAAGCGATCAGGTCCTCACACCACTCCCATCGTCCATGACCGGAGCTAGGTGGCGCTGGACGCGAGCTAGCCGGAGCTAGGCGGCGTTGGGCGCGAGGAAGGAGCCTTAGGCGGCGGTGGGCGGCGCTGGGAGGCTCTGGCGACAGTGGGCGGCGCCGGGCTGAGGAAGAGGCGGACGGGCAGGAGGACAACAGCGCCGGGCGAGCGGACGAGCGGACCGGCAGCCTCGCCTGGGTCGTCCGTGGCGGCGCGAGGGCAGGAAACGGGGGCGGAGTTCGCCGGTGCTAGGGAAGGAGAGGCTGCGGTGCTCGTGGTCGTCCGCGGCGGCGCGAGGCTGCGGTGCTCGTGGCCGTCCGCGGCGGCGCAAGGCGCGAGGAGGCGGCGCAGGGCAGCGGGGCCCGGTCTAGCGTGGACGGCGGCGCTGGGCGGAGGCGCAGGGCGTCGGGGGGAGGCCGAGGTGGGCGGAGCTGCGCGGCGCGAGGTGACGGCGCTCCGCGGCGGCTCTGGAGGAGCTCGGTGGCGCCAGGAGGGACAGGGCGCAAGGAGGAGGAGGACGGTGCTCCGCGGCGGCTCTGGAGGAGCTCGCTCCGCGGCCGTGCTGGAGGAGCTCTACGGCGATCGGCGCCGTCGGGAGAAGGGAGCAGGGCGGCGTCGGGTTGGGGAGAGAGGAGCACCGGAAGGGAGAGAGGAGAGGTTGAGAAGAAATGAGAGGGAGAGAAAGGTGGGGGTGAAGGTCTGGGGGCGGAGGGCGCACGCGGGGGCCGGGCGAAGCGAGCCGGGTTCGCGAGAGAAGCTCGATTGTGGCTTCTCTCCTCAGCCAGGCTGAGGAGCCTTTACCGGGTCAGGTGGGCACTGCCCAGGTCGTCAAACCGGGCTACAAACACGTGAAAGTGGGCTGAGGGGAGATTTTCTCTGCTGGCCCGTGCTACCAAACACGCCCTGAATGATCGTGAAAGGAGGCTCAGCATCAAACAGGAGGACACAGTGTAGTGTGTTAATGGCTCCAAAGACCCTTGGCGAGAGCGCTCTGCTGGAGGCATGGTGCCAGCAGAGTCCTTCATGGATGTCGAGCAGTATGCTCCTGCCTTCTTTGGGTGCGATGCACCTATGGAAGACACCAGATATGCTCCGCTTGTAGAACTCTCCATTGATGATCGTGTAAGACTTGGAGCGACGGGCGATTGTTCGCGCTTCTGTCGAATCTTTGGGTAGCTCCTTGCGCAACAA
>QRDG01000874.1:1434821-1593924 GCA_012064385.1 Puccinellia tenuiflora | reverse complement strand
AGAACACCAAACCTAGGAAACCCAAACTGCGGCTGCATTGGTGGAGGAGGATAGTTGTTGTACCTGGGTTGGTTCTGCCCTTGAGGAGGGGCAGCCCCCGATGCCATCTGCACCACCTCCGCGTACGAAGGGCGGCAACCTCCAACTCTCCGCAGTGAGATCTGATGAGGACGGTGATGAAGAAGCGCAGATCGGGCTGCTGGGACACAATCAGTAATGGAGATCTCAGAATCGGGAACCCCTTTCCTCACCCAGCAAAGGAGATTTCCAGAAGGGCGTCGCGGAGAAGACGGAATTGCCCATAGCTGGCCGAAAAAATCTACGATCGACTCCGACTCGTCTCCAAGATCTCGAGCGGCCATTGGAGAGGCCCCCGACCCAGGAACATCTGGCCCAGAAGGAGCACCAGTAGCAGCCAAGGAATTTGAAATCCCCCACCCACGCCCATGATCAATTGCAGGAAACGCAGCTAGATCACCGGGCCATGGTGGAACCAGACTCGGGTCAGAGATCAGCGAAGCATGAATCGGACTCCGACCAACGGAGATCGCATCCCCTGCCCCCAATGTCCTCCTCAGATCTACCGGGGAGAGAGACATCGCCGGAGAGTCACCATAGGCGGAAGGCGTCAATACGCACAACCTAACCAAACCCCCATCACGAGGAGGCGAAACCGTAATCTGCGAATCCGAGCACAGCCCAATCGGAATCGCATTGCCCGCCGCAGGGCAGACCGCCGAAATCTGACGGGAAGGCCGGGAAGCAGCTGGAAGAGGACGGAGATCGGCGGCGGGGTGGAGGAGGGGGAGCGGACCGGGGACGCAAGGGTGTTCATCGGGCAGGGCGTGAGGCTCCTCCTCCTCTTCCAATTTTTCAAGAGAGTGAGCGAACGAGTCACCTTATAAATATTATAATTATGATCGTTTCTTTAAAAAAATAAGGGAAAAGCTACTAATCAGCCGGGGGATCGCTGACGCCGCATCCTCCGCCTTGCGCGTGCACCACGCGTCACGGAAGCGGCCACCACACGCATCCCTTCTCCTTTCCCCTTTTCCTCCCACCACTCATGAGTCATCCCTTTTTCTTTTCTTCCTAGTCTGGTTTCTTCTCCTCTGCTTACTCCCATCGTCGAGCCTCTCCTCCATGATTCTAGTAGCTGCACCTCCCCCGCTCCCCTCCGGTGCTTCAGCGCCATGCTCCACCTCCAATCCCCACTAGAATCATGGTTGTTGCTCGATGGTCGGGCGAGATTTAGCACTGCAGCAAGCTGGGCACCATCCCGCGACGCCATAGCGGCAATCATCGACCACCGGTGATACAAATCAACTGCATGCTACTAGTAGTGGGAGGATATGCTCCCATGGAAGGGTGGCTGTGCTCCCATGGGATGGCACCGGTGCTGCCGAGGGAGAGCAGAGTTTCTCCCATGGAAGGTCGGCGGTGCTCCCATGGAAGGTCGGCGGTGCTGACGAAGGAGAGCAGAGGTGCTCCCATCGGAGGGCGACGGTGCTGCCGAGGGAGAGCAGAGGTGCTCCCGTGGAAGGGCGGCGGTGCTGCCGAAGGAGAGCAGAGGTGCTCCCATGGGAGGATGGCGGCGGTGCTGTCGAAGAAGAGCGACGGTGCTCCTATAGGAGGGCGGCGCTGCTGTCGAAGGAGCGCGGCGCTGCTCCCATAGGAGGGCAGCGTTGCTCCCGTGGGAGGACGGTGCTGCTTCCGACGTGCTGCCATGGGACGGCGCCGACGGTGCGACTGGCGGCCGGTGATGCTGCAATACAGCCGGAGCTGCATAGGCTGTGAGCCGTCTTCTCCGGCGACTTCCGTGCCGCAGGAGGAGCACCGCTGGCTAGCGCTGCTCTGTGAAACCATGGGGATTTAGAAACTGTGTAGATGTGCGGGGTAGAGAGAGCAGCGAAGGTGCTGCATGGCCAGGTGTTGTCCATCGTCCAGGGAGAGGCGAGGGTCTCTCTGCTGCTACGGGCAGTCGCCGGAGGTCGGGAGGATTATGTGTGAATTTTGCTGTGATGCGGCGGGGGGTTCTGGGATTTTTTTCTCTACGCGCGTTGACTTCGCTAATGGGGGTAATTTAATAATCGTATGGTGCTGCCGCATCCCGATCGGACGGTGCGGAAGGCCGGGGGGATCGGGGTTTCCGATCCCCGGGGACGGCTCAGCACGACCCAAAAATAAAAGGGACCAAAGATCTTTACTACACGGACCCCTTCCCCCATAGGTAGGGTCCAATTTTTCAGTGAACATATTCACCACTAGACCAAAGTTGACATCCAATTTTTAGCCATTTGACGCTGGAAAACGAGTACCGCACAACGGCCCACCAATCATGAACAACGGAAGAAAAACCAACAACGGGGAGAACGAAGAAGGAAAGAAAAGGGAGCTGAGAATTCCGAGGGCCAAGAACCAATTGTTACTCCGAATTCGACAACGCGTTGCTGTTTTGGCGCTCGCCAAAGCAATTCGACCTCCGAGAAGCAGACGAACACAGCAACTATAAATTGTCCCGGCCTACTCCTCGCATCGTCTCTACACCGAGAAGAACAAGAACTAGAGTATTATTAAGGCTCCTCGATCCCTTCCCTTCTCGGGCAATTCTCCGTTCCAGCCGCCCCTGCTGCAGATGGAAGCCCCTACGGTCGTCTTCGCTTCGGCTCCGGCGATCACCGCTTGGCGTCCCGCAGTACAAGATTCTCGACCTGAAGGTGATGCCGGCTACGGCGCCTCAGCCGCCGGCGATGAAGGTTAAATCGGCCACCAAGAAGAAGCTAGTCGGTGGCGGCGGTGGGTACGTCCTCGAGGACGTGCCGCACCCTCACCGACTTCCTCCCTCACCTCCAGAGCTACCCCAATCCCCTCCAAGACCATCCCGCCTACTCCGTCGTCAAGTAAGAATTCTCCCCCTCTCGATCTCGATCGGTTTAATTGCGTAATTTCATCAATTTTGATTCTAATTTTTGCTCTTCCGTTCGGATTCTATTTTTTGATCTGCCGTTCTAATCGACGTCTCTCTCAGGCAGTACTTCGTGAATGCGGACGACACGGTGGCGAAGAAGATCGTGGTGCACGAGAGCAGCACGCGCGGGACGCACTTCCGGCGCGCCGGGCCGCGCCAGCGCGTCTACTTCCAGCCGGGCGAGGTATCGGCGGCCATCGTCACCTGCGGCGGGCTCTGCCCGGGGCTGAACACCGTCATCCGGGAGCTCTCTGCGGCCTCCACGACATGTACGGCCGTCACCAGCGTCGTGGCATCGAGGCGGCTACAAGGGCTTCTACGCGCGCAACACGGTGGAGCTCACGCCGCGCTCCGTCAACGGCATCCACAAGCGCGGCGGCACCGTGCTCGGCACCTCGCGCGGGCGGCCAGGACACGCCAAGATTCGTCGACAGCATCCAGGACCGCGGCATCAACCAGGTGTACATCATCGGCGGCGACGGCACGCAGAAGGGCGCCGCGCTGATCCACGAAGAGATCCAGCGGCGTGGCCTCAAGTGCGCGGTGGTCGGCGTGCCCAAGACCATCGACAAACGACATCGCCGTCATCGACAAGTCGTTCGGGTTCGACCACCGCCGTCGAAGAGGCGCAGGCGAGCCATCGATGCGGCGCACGTCGAAGCCGAGAGCGCCCGAGAATGGCATCGGCGTGGTGAAGCTCATGGGCCGCAAACAGGCGGCTTCATCGCCATGCACGCTACCCTCGCCAGCCGCGACGTTCGACTGCTTGCCTCATCCCGGAGTCCCCCTTCTTCCTCGATGGCAAGGACGGCCTATTCGAGTTCGCTGAGAGGCGCCTCCGCGACAACGGCCACATGGTCATCGTCCTCGCCGAGGGCGCCGGCCAGGACCTCATCGCCAAGGGAATGCACCTCGCCGACACCCACGACGCCTCCGGCAACAAGCACCTCCTCGACGTCGGCCTCTGGCTCTCCCACAAGATCAAGGAGCACTTCAGGAAAAAGCCCAACTTCCCCATAACCCTCAAGTACATCGACCCGACCTACATGATCCGCGCTGTGCCGTCCAACGCCTCCGACAACGTCTACTGCTCGCTGCTGGCGCACAGCGCCCTCCACGGCGCCATGGCCGGCTACACGGGCTTCGTCGTCGCGCCCGTCAACGGCAGACACGCCTACATCCCCTTCTACGTAAGTTAAACACACTGTCAATTTAACACAGAATTTACAGATGCAGTGAAATGCTCCTTGTGCTGATCATGGTGTTATCAACTGCAGAGGATCACCGAGAAGCAGAAACAAGGTGGTGATCACCGACCGGATGTGGGCCAGGGGTGCTGTGGCTCGACGAACCAGCCATGCTTCCTGAGCCCCGAGGACGTCGAGAAGGCGAGGCAGCTGGACGAGGAGGAGCCACAAATCCCGCTCACCGAGGGAGAGAACTCGCTCGTCAAGGCCTCGCCGATGTCAATGTGCAACGGCCATGGCCATCTCTGCAATGGCATTGACTGAGGTGTAAAAGGGTTCAATTGTAGATGTAACTGTAACTGTAGATTTTCTCTAGATTTTTTCCTCATTCTTTCTCTGAGTTGCTGATATAGAGCAAGGTTTTTCAGGAGGAGAAAATACATGTATTGTGTGCTTCGAAATAAACATATCTGGTTTGCAAATTTCTACATCTTTTAGTATTAGTCATGCAACAAAACATAGCAGTTCCCACAAAGCTCTTTGACCAACTCCCACGACGGGGGATCACCACAACCAATGCGGGTGTCCGGTGTCCATATTTATAAACGATAGGTAAATAAACGATGAATAAAATAGGATCAACCAAGAGGGACATGAGATTTTAACATGGAAAACTCTTTCAATAGGGAATAGAAAAATCATGGACACAAGCCAGCAAATCTTCACTATAATCGGATAGAGGTTACAACGCCTGGGATTTACAACTTTCGACTTTTCCAAACCGGCGGCTTACAAGAGGTATACATTGAGGTTGTCAAGCCTCCTGGCGAGACCTCGCTCGCTCCGTCAGAAATTTATATGAATTTGGCTCACAATAAAACAATACTAAAGACGCCGCCGACCCTATCACCCGCTGCCGCCATGCCCACTCTGTATATTTTGTATGTTTATTACTGGTTTTGGTAAGTGTTTCATCAAAATTTAAGTGCCTATTAATGTTTCATCCTTGCTAAAATGGAATTCAGTTTCAACTTCTGTCATGACAGAACTTCTAGTACACACTGGGTCACTACTAAGGCAGTGAACTTTTGGTTGTCCAAATACATGTGCTCCATTTTAGTTAATATGACGAGTTGCATTTTCCTTGACATTTTGTGCCTACAACTTCCATATGTACATTGTCCAGTCTTCACAAACCAATCTAATATTTATTTTAATATCCTGTGATGTCAAGTAGGCAGAGTATGAGTGTTTTCATGGACAGATCGTGGTGCCAAAATGAATGTATTGATAACGGTTTTAGAAGCACCCGGGTCATTCACATCTTTCCTAGTCACTCCCTCTGTTTTTATTTACATCGCGTTTTAGGTTCTTTTAAAGTCAATCTTTTGAAAGTTTGACCAAATATACATAAAAAATCAATATATATGATATAAATTAAATATTATTAGAATCATTATAACATATATTTATATATATATATATGTATTTGATATATTAAAATATTGTTATTTTTTGTATAAGTTTGGACTTTTAAAAACCCAGAACGCAATGTAAATTAAAACGGAGGAAGGAGTACAAAGAAGTCGACCTTGATTGTATAGAAACAATGCAAAAAATATGTTTACAAATGACTAAAAACCTACAACAATGCACTATTATATAATATTAACTAACTTCAAGTTACTTTTCAATAGTTCCGAACATGTAGTCCAACTGTGATAGCATGGGATACTCTAACCAATAAGCCTATTTAGCAATTGTAATGATAAGTTGACAACTCAACCATTCATCAGCCCCCCCCCCCCCCCCCTCATCCTCTTCCCCAAAGTAGACATGGCCAAACTTTTCCCATGTCCAAAGTCAAAATGGCTCAGAAATCACAATGCTAACAAAACTTGAAACAAAGCCACTACAACTGTCACATTGGGCAGGTACACACTATCCCCAAGAACCAACTGTGCCACCAAAATAAGCGCAAACCTCCTACATCCACTTTCTAAATCACTTGAGAGATGCTAAAGTTTCTTTTCCAAATAGAGCCAATCGATAGAATAAAATTGCCCCTTTGATTTAAAGAAATTTATATAATTTCGGAGTACTTTTACCCATAGAAATTTTCCTGTCTAATTCATTTGATTCGTGAAATCCTCAGGAAAAATTCTAAATATTGCAATCTTTTGGTGGAAAATTCCACCCACTCAACTACAATTTCCCTTTTTCAGTGTGATACCAAACACTCTTTGATGCAAATAGTTATTAATGTTGTACAATTTAACATAACATAGGACTCTAAATCTGTGTTTTTACCGTGTTATTAAATCGTGTGAATCATGAGCCCGTGAGAGTACTTGAGTAACGAAGAAATTGTAGAATTAGAAACACAGTAACAAAACGCAGAATTAGTATTCAGCGAGAGTTAACGTGTTTTTCGGCCAAAATCTTGTTTCCGATGGGATTTTCATGGGCCGGAACCCTGATCTTCGGGGGCCAATTGAACCGTGGGCCAAACCTGGACCCATGTGAATCTGTTACTCCTCCCGAATGTAGGTTTGAGCAGGGCTCCGCCTTTGCTCTCATCGGGGTCTCGGCGACCTCAAGTTGGCTTGAGAGTTGAGAGGTTTCTTCCTTGCTGCCTGAACCTATATGTTTTTCCAACTATTTATTCTGCTCCATGGCGCGCTTCCCTATGCAGAGAAGAGATTTGTTCTTCATCCCACAGCCGCACGGCACCACGTTGCATTAGATTCCATCCGTGATAATTGCTGCATACTTAGCATAGTTACAACTCATGCCGGGGTTACTTGGACTGAATATTTGCTAGCCCTGTATTCACGTAGAAGAGTAATAATTGTTGAAATTTGTTTCCGCGACGTTGTGAGTATTTTTACTGCACAAATGCAATGAAGTTGCTCTGGTGCTGAAAATTTCCAAATATATTTTTCTTTCGTTGCGTAGGAGGCTTCAATCATATCTACATTCATCACTTCAGTAATTCAGCATCATGATTGCTGCGGTCGTAGGAACGATTTTCCAAGGTGTAATCATGTATGCTGAGGGGTAACTTGAAATTAACTCTGAAGCCATAGCTACACATAGAGTTCACATTTTCTTACCTACGGATCACGCCGCATCGTTATAGATTCAATTCGATATGTAAACCAGTGCCTTCTTTGTGTTTCCATGACTTTGGTGAGAAAATGTAACCATTTTGTTTTGGTATTGCACCAGAAGTAATATTGTCAGTACAAATAATGTAGTGTCACTAATAAAGTCACATGAACAATACAGTGTTTAAAGGTTTTTTTTTTCAAGAACATGCAAACATTGCATGTCATGTAAAGTGTTTAAAGGTGATACGAGTGCTTAAAGTACATAGTGTTTGGATAGAATTTTTCGTCAGAAGCACAGGATAATGACGAGCGATATGATAAGATCGCTATTCATCCTTGTTTCTGGGTGCCTGTTAAGACGCTCCCGAGAATCAAGGGATTATGACCTGAAAACTGACAGAGTTATATATATTAAACTACATGGGGCCTGTTCCTTGATTTGCAAACACAATAGCTGTTGGGACAGTTGTGTTTGATCGATGGGCATGCCATTTGTTGTACGACTTTGTGATTCAGGTCAATGAGTAAAGTGGAACATAACTTGTTACAAAATTTTACTACGTTGCTATTTATTCAACGAACTGCTTTCACGAAAAATACTAGTACCAGGAAAAGGAAAATCGGTTTTCTGGCTCTTCTACTATTATTGATCTGGTACAAGGATTGCTACTGACCATCAAATTATGCACTGCTTCAACTAATCCTCATTTCGTTATCAGTTTTTTGTTCCTAGTGTACTAGGTGTAGTGACTCGTGAAACGATGATCGTGCGCGGTGGCGGTGGCGATGCCGACTGAAAGCACCGTGGCATGGTGTGATGCAGACATTCACCGTGAAAATTCTTCTTTGTTAAGGTAGGCACAACTCCAGCGCCATCTCCCTCTGGCTTTAGCAGCATCGTGCATGTCGTACCGACCTTGGTCCTTCTCTCAGTCTGCTGATTATTGTGTTTGCTTTCTCTTGTCCATGATAGCATGATGGCCTGCTAATTAGTATTCACTATCTTAATGAACTTCATAATCAAGATTGCTTTCCTCTGGGACCACGGCAGATAATAGCTAGGTCTCTCCGGAAAAATCGAGACGTAAATGTGCGGAGATGATCTGATTTGTTTGTTTGCAGTGATGAATCAGCGCATCAACGATGGCTACACCTGACCTGAAAGTGAGGCATTGGAAGAGACTTCAGCACCTCGCAGTCTCACCGGGAGACTGGGGCCACACATGGACGGACCAGGCTCGCCGACGCATGGCGCCGTGGTCCCTTTAGAGCGACTTGCATGAAAGCGACGGCCATGGACTCTCCTCCGGAGCTCCCAACGGCTGCAAGGCCCTGCGATCTCGTCAGGTGACACCTGCATCTGCCGGTGCAATTTCAGTAGTACTACACCACATCAATAATGCAGAGAGTGGCATACTGCTGGCATCCCTTGGATCTCGAAGCACCAGCGAGGAGGAACCTGTCAAGATCTATAATTAAGTGATGGACTGTTGTGGCACTAGCTGCATGTTTCTTCGGAGCTTCGGGGTCCAGATACTGTTTTTTCCTTTTAAAAAAAGGGATCACCTGGCTTCTGTATCAGCAAACAGCCCAGATTTTACAACAAAATTTTAAATCTAAAGCTTACAATGATCACATAACATGCATGAATAGCCCGAATTACCATCATCAATCCAGTGTAGCCGGAATCCATATGTCCGAGATGCTCCACTGGTATAAGGAAAGACCACATATGGATAGAATAGTTAGCCATGTGAATAACATGCGCGAAATAGCACCTTCTGTCAGGGTTAAAAATTACATCATTACGATAATTCCAAATTGTTCAAAGAATAGCACATACACCCATTCCGAGGCCTCCTCGTGGATCCTTCGCTCTTCTTCCCCACTTGGTCTGGTGTCTCTAGATGAAAATCTAGACCCTTTTTGGGTCGTGCAATGGCGGCGCCTTCATGTCTTAAGGCAATTGCAATTGTTGCACTTGGATTGATTGGATTCCTTGATGGGATTATATAGTAGTACAAGGAGGTGGCTTGGACGCAATGGAAAAGGATTACAAGTTAGGAATAATCTAAGGTAGTGTTTGGTTGCAATGAATTGGGCTCTGAATTGAATTGGCAATGGAAAACCAAATCAACCAATTCAATGGAATACCACAAAGAGTGTTTGGATGCGCGTGGTATTCAGCTATAGAATTCAGGTTTCAATGGAATACCAAATCCTGTTTGGATGTCACGTGTGTGGAAATGAGAGTATTTTTGCAATGAACCTGGACGGATTCCCTCAGCACGGTCTCAACTTAAAAGTCTGGGTTGGTGTGGAGGAGGTTGGAGAAGATACGCGTCCCCGCGAGGCCAAGCAGGTCACGGCACTCCTCGTCAATGACCTCGTCCATCCTCAGCACCGCCACCTCCAGCTTCTCGACGAGCTTGGTGAAGTAGAGGAGGAAGGCGGCCTCGTCGTCGTGGCTAGGAGCGGCGCCAAGGATGGAAACGCCGAGGCGCGTGGCGGCGGCGCGGGCGCGGTTGGCAATCGTGCGGAACATCTTGCCCCGCTCGCGTTTCCGCGTCGCCTCCTCTCGCCTCTCCTGCTGAGCCCTTTCGACGGACGCGGCGGCGGGAGCAATCTGCTCCACCAGCGATTTATTCTCCTCCTCGAGCCGGCGAACCTCCGTGACGGCCTTGTCCATGGCCTCGGTCACCTTGTCGAGGCTGGCGCTAACCCGGGGAGGCGGGGAATCGGGCGGGCTGAGATGGGGAGGCGGGGAATCGGGCGGCGGCGGCCGGCGGCCGGCGGCGGTGAAGGAACCCTAGCTGAAGCTGCTGAGCTGAGCGGAGCGAAGTGCAAAGCGGTACGCTCCAATTCAGAGCAATACGGAGGTCGCGAGCTCTGAATTGGGAGACGGCTAAGTTAGGCACGGGTGGGGGTGAGCTCGGAATTGGTTCTGAATTCCAGGGACCAATACCAAAGACATCCAAACGCTGGAATTCGAGTTCCCAATTCCAAAAAGCCAATTCAGAGGCCAATTCCGTGCAACCAAACACTGCCTAAACTAATTCTAAACCTCCTTGAATACGGCTGACTTGTAGTTCACGTCTAACCCCCCCCCCCCCCCCCGCGCAGTCGGAGCGGGAGCGGAGTGGACGTTCAGACTGAAGCGAAGCTCTGTGAACACAGTTGACGGCAATCCTTTTGTAAAGATATCAGCATACTGAGAAGACGTCGGAACATGGAGAACACGGACATCTCCAAAGGCAACACGCTCACGGACAAAGTGTAGGTCAATCTCCACATGTTTGGTTCGTTGATGTTGAACCGGATTCGTCGAAAGGACGGCAGAGATGTTGTCGCAGTAGACCACCGTAGCTCGCTGTAGAGGTCGGCGGAGCTCGGATAGGAGATGTTGTAGCCAGCAAGCTTCAGCAACAACATTGGCAACATCGCGGTATTCAGCCTCCGCACTTGACCTTTGCTGACGCTTGGACGATCAAGAAACCAGATTATCACCAAGGAAAACACCATAGCCCGAGGTGGATTTGCGAGTATCGGGGCAGCCAGCCCAGTCAGCATCAGTGTAAGCGGTGAGCGATGCAGGCGATGAGCGGTATATCTGAAATCCATGGTCGACGGTGCCACGTAGATACCGGAGAATCCGCTTGACCGTATTGAGATGCAGTTCCCGAGGGTCGTGCATGTATAGGCAGACCTGTTGCACAACATATGCGATGTCTGGTGTCGTGGATATGGGACACGGGTGCCCGCAAGGAGGATTAACGTGGCCCATCAGGGGTGGCCCAGCAGGCCGACTCCACAGTCAAAGTAGGATAAGGACTCACCTTACCGACTCCTATTAGATTAGTCGTGTCCTAAAAGGACTGAACTTGTAACCCGGCCCTCCACCTTTATAAGGAGGAGCCGGGAGCACCAAGAGGAACAACCAAGACAGACGGGACAGAGCCCGATAGATTAGACAAGTCCAACAAAGGGAACAGAGGAGTCGTCCCACAATACGGCGACTTCCACCATGAGGAATACAACCTAGCCACAAACAGCACGTAGGGATATTACCGGATGATGTTTTCCGGGTCCCGAAGCTGTATAAATCTTGTCTCCCGTATCGTTCGTCTACTAACCCACATCGACGATGCCCACGCGTATGTAGTCCCGTATCTTCACCGTTGACCTAAACCATCGACATTGACGCCCACCGTGGGGCTAAGTGCGCGTGGATTTACAATTCGATGGGTCCAAATCTTCATCAACGACGATGACGAATTCATCACCGCATCGGTCAAGCGACTCGGATGCATCAAGATCTTCATCCACACGGCGGCCGCGGGGGCTCGACGTCAACATTACCCTCGCGCAGGCATTGCTTGCATCAAACAAGAGGAAAATATTCCAGCAGGCATTAGGTGATTTGAATCGCACGAAGTCGAGGTCAGAAGAAGCTCCATCACCAGCGTCAATCGATTCCGCTGGTTAGCTGTCTCAGTTGGCTCCTAAGCAAGGCCGCGCACGCAAATTACGAGCAGTCCAAGTCGATCACGTACTTCAGCTACGGTTCATATCAATCAACGAGAAAACCGAAAAGAAAACAAGCCGGGTCAAATTCAGAGAAGAAGAGTCGTATCCGACCAAAGAAATTACTAGGCCATGCAAGGAAATACATCGCGTGAAGGCCAGCCCCAATATAGTATTACTTCTGTGTTGACCCGCACACGGATCGAGGAGGATAATTCAAAGAATCAAGGAAGGAAAGAAAAAGGAGTAAGGGATCACGTACGAAAGAAAACAGAAGTCGGGTGCAAGTAGTACTCGGAATATCGCGAGGAACGCCGACTCCTGATGATCGAGGTCCTTCGTCCGTCAACTCACAGCGTTGTCGACCGTAGAAAAATAAACAGCTAAGTCATCTTTTTATTTTAATTTCATATATTTTATTTTTCCAGTCAGTTAAATAAAGTTAACACCTTTGAGTTAATCTCGGGGGCTATTAATTCTTCTGAGTCGAAAGGGTGCCAAAGAGGACGAGTCAATGCACAGTCCAAACATAGGTATCCTGGCTCAGGAGATGGACGTTCGTTTCTTTGCTAAGTCAGATGCGAAACGCAACAGACCAAGTAGTGCGTATGAACAAAGCCAGATCGACTCTGAAGCACAGAATCCTTTGTCGACAGAGCAAATCATATTTGCATGAAAAAAGTCGCCGTGAAAGCCTACTTAGTCAAGTCGGACAATTAATCACTTGAACACAAATAAATCAAATCGTTGTGATATCTATTCAATTCTTTTCATACATCGTGAATAGTCTAATGCATACACAAGTTTTATTTCAGGTACCTCAAAAGGAGTCCCGAGTTGTTGTAGGCAAACAACCCGGCACTCGGGGGGCTACACCGTTCAAAACTCAAGAAAAGGAGTTATACACCAAGGAGTCCCGAGTCGTCGCAGGCAAACGACCTGGCACTCGGGGGCTACATCATCTGAAGATATGAGTCATCAATACATGTTATTTTATGGTGATCCAAATCCGTTTCTATAAGTGAGAAGGCTAACGACGGAGCGAAGCGAGACCCGTCGTCGGTAGGCTTGGGCCGAAGCGAAGCGGAGGTGTTAGCCCACCGCGATGCCCCGAGACAGGAGGACTGCCGGGGTTGCTGGCCCCGCAGTACGGTACGAGTTGTAACCGACCAGGACACTGATTGTTGCCGACCTAGTTTAGGTCAGGACCACTATAAATACGTCTTGTAAGCCGCCGCCGGAGATAAGCCACACATTGTAAATCCCGACGCGTTTGTAACCTCACCCCGAAATAGCGAAGTATTGCTGGATGGCGCCCGTGGTTTTTCTCTTCCTTGTTGGAAGGGTTTTCCACATTAAAATCTCGTGTCCCCCGTTGGTTTGATCTTGCTTAATTTCATCGTTGTTTTGCTATCGCATGTAACAAGTGGTATCAGAGCCTTGGTTACAGATTAGGGTTTTTGCGATGGCATCGATGATGTTTGATCTACCGTTGCTGGACTACAAGACGAGGTTTTCTCTGTGGCAAGTCAAGATGCGTGCAATCCTATCGTAGGCTTCGGATCTTGATGAGGCGCTGGATGCGTTCGGAAAGAAGGACACGAAGGAGTGGACTCCTGAAGAAAAGCGCAAGGATCGTAAGGCTTTGATATTAATTCAACTTCATCTATCTAATGATATCTTGCAAGAGGTGCTGCAGGAGAAATCTGCGGCAGCGTTATGGCTTAAGCTGGAGTCGATCTGCATGTCCAAGGATCTAACCAGCAAGATGCACGTGAAGATGAAGTTGTTCTCACACAAGATGCAGGAAGGTGGTTCTGTGATGAACCACTTGTCGATCTTCAAGGAGATCGTGGCCGACCTAGTGTCGATGGAGGTAAATATGATGATGAAGATTTAGCTCTTCTGTTGTTATGTTCGCTGCCTAGTTCCTTTACAAATCTGCGAGATACCATATTGTTGAGCCGTGATGATCTAACCCTCGCGGAAGTATGTGAGGCCCTGCAGACCAGGGAAAAGATGAAAGGTATGGTACAGACTGACGCATCACCCTCCAAGGGCGATGCATTGCAGGTTCGAGGCAGGCCTGAGCAGCGAGATAACAACAACAACAACAACAACAACAACAACACAACAACAACAACAACAACAACAACAACAACAACAACAGAGATAAGAGCAGAGGCCGTTCAAAGTCCAAAGGACGAGACAAGTTATGTAGGTATTGTAAGAAAACCAATCACACCATTGATGATTGCTGGAAGGTGCAGAATAAGGAGAAAAGAAACGGTACTTACCAACTGAAGAATAAATCTGACGGTAATGGTAATGGTAAGGTTGCTGTTGTTGCTGGTGATAATAGTTCTGATGGTGAATGCTTAGCTGTTTTTGCTGCATGTGTTACCCGTGATGATGAGTGGATTCTAGATACTGCTTGTTCGTTTCATATTTGCTGTAACAAAGATTGGTTCAGTTCTTATGAGATTGTGCAGACTGGAGATTTCGTGCGTGTGGGGAACGACAACAAATATCATATTGTTGGCGTTGGATCTGTTCAGATCAAGACCCTTGATGGGATGACACGCACGCTGACGGGAGTGAAACACATACCATCTATGGCAAGAAACTTGATCTCGCTGAGTACCCTTGACTGTGACGGGTACAAGTATGCCGGAGGGAATAAACGCCTTGAGGTATCGAAAGGTTCTCTTATTGTTATGGTTGGTGATATGAATTCTGCCAAGTTATATATTCTTAAAGGTAGCACTTTGTCTGGTACTGCTGCTGTTATTACTAATGATGATCCAAGTACAGCTAACCTTTGGCACAAGCGACTTGGACATATGAGTGAACTTGGTATGGCAGAATTGGTCAAGAGAGAACTGTTGAAGGACTGCAATATGAGTAAGTTGCCGTTCTGTGAACACTGCGTGTTTGGTAAGCATAAGAGAGTTAAGTTCAATGCTTCCGTACATACCACTAAAGGTACATTAGATTATGTACATGCTGATTTGTGGGGACCTTCACGTAAGCCCTCTTATGGTGGTGCTCGTTATATGCTTACTATTATTGATGATTACTCTAGAAGAGTTTGGCCTTATTTTATGAAAAATAAAGATGATACTTTTGCTGCTTTTAAAGAGTGGAAAGTTATGATTGAAAGGCAAAGTGAGAGGAAGGTGAAGTTGCTTCGTACTGACAATGGTGGCGAATTTTGTTCGTATGAATTTGATGATTATTGCAGGCAGGAAGGCATTGTCAGGCATCACACCATCCCGTACACACCTCAGCAGAATGATGTAGCGGAGCGGATGAACAAGACTATCATCTCCAAAGCTCGCTGCATGTTGTCCAACGCCCGCATGAACAGGCGTTTTTCGGCTGAGGCTGCCAACACCGCCTGCTACTTGATCAACAGGTCACCGTCCATTCCCCATTGACAAGAAAACTCCTATTGAGGTATGGTCTGGTGAGCCGGCTGATTATTCACAATTGAAAGTTTTTGGTTGCACTGCCTATGCTCATGTTGATAATGGAAAGTTAGAGCCTAGAGCTGTTAAGTGCTTATTTCTTGGTTATGGTTCCGGAGTGAAAGGATATAAGTTGTGGAATCCGGAAACTAAAAAGACTTTCTTCAACCGGAGTGTTGTGTTTAATGAATCTGTTATGTATCAGGACAGTCTGACTACTGATGTTGTGCCAGATTCTTCTGATAAGGACGAACCACAGGTTCGTTTGTAGGTGGAGCAGATGGAGCACCTAGATGAGGAGGTAACAGAAACTGTTGATGAGGAGATTGTGCAAACCTCACCTCCTGTTTTGCAGCAACCGTCCATTGCTGCTGATCGGCCAAGGAGAAATATTGTTCCCCCTAACCGATTAAGTGAAGAATGTGATGTTGTTTATTTTGCTCTAAGTTGTGCTGAACAGGTGGAGCATGAGGCTGAACCAGCTACATACACTGAAGCTATTGCTTCGGTTGATCGTGACAAGTGGATTGGTGCAATGCACGAGGAGATGCAATCACTTGAGAAGAATGGCACATGGGATGTTGTGCGCTTGCCTAAACAAAAGAAGGCCGTCCGCTGCAAGTGGATCTTCAAGAGAAAGGAAGGTTGGTCTCCTAATGTGCCTCCAAGATTTAAGGCAAGGTTAGTAGCTAAAGGTTTCAGCCAAATTCCCGGTGTGGATTATAATGATGTGTTCTCTCCGGTTGTCAAGCATAGTTCTATTCGTACATTCTTCAGTATTGTTGCTATGCATGATCTTGAGCTTGAGCAGTTAGATGTGAAGACTGCATTTTTGCATGGAGAACTTGAGGAGGAGATATACATGGACCAACCAGAAGGGTTCATAGTGCCTGGTAAGGAGGATTTCGTGTGCAAGCTAAAGAAGTCCCTTTACGGTTTGAAACAATCTCCTCGACAGTGGTATAAAAGGTTTGATTCTTTTATGATGTCACATGACTTTAAGAGGTCTGAATATGATAGCTGTGTGTACATTAAATTTGTTGATGAATCGCCTATATACTTACTGCTATATGTTGATGATATGTTAATTGCTGCCAAGAGCATGAAGGAAATCACTACGTTGAAGAAATAGTTGAGTAGTGAGTTTGAGATAAAGGATCTTGGTCCTGCTAAGAAAATTCTAGGTATGGAAATTTCAAGAGACAGAAAATCTAGATTGCTATTTCTTAGTCAGGAGAATTATATTAAGAAAGTTCTTCATCGCTTTAACATGCATGATGCAAAGTCTGTTAGTACGCCTATTGCTCCTCATTTTAAGTTGTCAGCATTGCAATGTCCTAGTTCTGACAAAGAAATTGAGTACATGTCTCGAGTTCCATATTCTAGTGCTGTTGGTTCCTTAATGTATGCCATGGTGTGTTCTCGACCTGATTTGTCTTATGCTATGAGCCTGGTCAGTCGATACATGGCTAATCCTGGTAAAGAACATTGGAAAGCTGTTCAGTGGATTTTCAGGTACCTTCGCGGCACATCCAACGCTTGCTTGAAGTTTGGCAAGACTGGTGAGGGACTCGCAGGCTATATGGATTCAGATTTTGCTGCCGATTTGGATAAGAGGAGGTCCCTCACTGGTTATGTATTTACTGTTAGTGGATGTGCTGTTAGCTGGAAGGCTACCTTGCAGGGTGTTGTTGCACAATCTACTACTGAGGCTGAGTACATGGCTATTGCTGAAGCATGCAAAGAATCTGTTTGGTTGAAAGGTCTGTTTGCTGAGCTTTGTGGAGATGATACTTGTATTAACCTGTTCTGTGACAGTCAAAGTGCCATTTACCTTACTAAGGATCAGATGTTCCATGAGAGAACAAAGCACATTGATGTCAAATACCATTATGTGCGTGATGTTGTTGCACAAGGTAAGCTGAAGGTATGCAAGATCAGTACTCATGATAATCCTGCTGATATGATGACAAAGCCAGTTCCTATTGCTAAGTTTGAGCTTTGCTCGAGCTTAGTTGGTATAATTGTTTAACCCAATGGACTAGTTGGCGCCGAAAGTGTTTTCTTTGATGTTTCAGGGTGAAGAATTGTTGATGCTACAAGCTGGAATTTGGCTCAAGGTGGAGTGTTATTTTATGGTGATCCAAATCCATTTCTATAAGTGAGAAGGCTAACGACGGAGCGAAGCGAGGCCCGTCGCCGGTAGGCTTGGGCCGAAGCGAAGCGGTACGAGTTGTAACCGACCAGGACACCGATTGTTGCCGACCTAGTTTAGGTCAGGACCACTATAAATACGTCTTGTAAGCCGCCGCCGGAGATAAGCCACACATTGTAAATCCCGGCGCGTTTGTAACCTCACCCCGAAATAGTGAAGTATTGCTGGCTGGCGCCCGTGGTTTTTCTCTTCCTTGTTGGAAGGGTTTTCCACGTTAAAATCTCGTGTCCCCCGTTGGTTTGATCTTGCTTAATTTCATCGTTGTTTTGCTATCGCTTGTAACAATACAAGCTCCAAGCCGTCACAAGTTAACAACTGGGCGCTTGGGGGCTACATATACCAGTGTAAACAAACTCGAGCGAAGTCACACAACTCGGAGAAAAATTCCGAGTCGCTTCAAAACGAGCCGGCCGGAGAAGCCGGCAACATCCACGCCAACAACCCGGGAACGTCTACATCGACAAATTGGCAACATCTACATCAACAACCTGGCAAATGTAGTGCCGGGTGCCGCGACATCATCGACATCGACAAGCCGGCAAACAACCCGGCATGGACTCCGTGTCCCAAGTAGACAACGTCTTCAACAAATCAAGACCTTCCACATGACCCTACGAGTCACCCGAAAGCTCGGGGGCTACTGTCGTGGATATGGGACACGGGTACCCGTAAGGAGGATTAACGTGGCCCATCAGGGGTGGCCCAGCAGGCCAACTCCACAGTCAAAGTAGGACAAGGACTCACCTTACCGACTCCTATTAGATTAGTCGTGTCCTAAAAGGACTGAACTTGTAACCCAGCCCTCCACCTTTATAAGGAGGAGCCGGGAGCACCAAGAGGAACAACCAAGACAAACGAGACAGAGACCGATAGATTAGACAAGTCCAACAAAGGGAACAGACGAGTCGTCCCACAACACGGCGACTTCCACCATGAGGAATACAACCTAGCCACAAACAACACGTAGGGATATTACCAAATAATGTTTCCCGGGTCCCGAAGCTGTATAAATCTTGTCTCCCGTGTCGTTCGTCTACTAACCCACATCGACGATGCCCGCGCGTATGTAGTGTAGCGCCCCGACCCCAGAACTATACAATGAAGCTTTGTGCAACCGGTCATGCTACACAATCGAAGGTTACTGGGTTTACCAATCCCAGGACAAAACCTTTGGCAGGCGTGCTCGGAATGGATCATCGGCACGCAACACTTCGATCATGCCATAAAATCAGACATAGCTAGCATGTATAGTAGAGAGATCAAGACTTGTGGAACAACTGGCACATCACAGACTCTATGACACAAAAAAAATCTATATAGCAACTCATATATGAGAAAGATACAAATATTACACACAAAAGGTCACAGACCCAACAATTTGTCATGCGGAAGAGAAGTAGTGTTGTCTAATACAACAAGATTCAAATATAGGTCCTAAGAGGCCTACACATAAATAAACCCAGCCAGCTTGTTCCACGGTCCCAAGCTGCCACCTGGGAACCCCGAACTACTCGTCGACGTCCACGAAGAACCCACCTGTGCGCTCGGTGTCGTCCTCCTCTGAAACAAGTAACAAAGGCAACAAAGAGAGAATGAGTACGATGTACTCGCAAGTTTAGTAGGGCGATATAGGCCCAATGCTGACGGAAGCTCTAAAGCCGTATAATAGCTATTTTCCATAAAGCTAGATTTTCTTAAAAAAATGTAAAGACCCATGGCATCGACTACTCAGAATATTTTCTGAAAAAGGGATAAGAGAGTAACATTTTCCTTCGGTTCTCATCGAACCAAGATAGTACCAAGAATCATCTCATCTCCACCAAGGCACTCCCTCGAATCACCCTCGAGGAAATGAACCTTTTAAACACACGTTGAGTTGCAACCTTTAGCTGCCAAATTTTAATTCATTAGGTTATACTTTTCTATGAGCTAATCCGCCTTTCCCAAGATTTGTCCATAACCGTGGACACGGCTTTTCGAAAAGATTTACCCTACAGGGGTGTACTAATTTACCCACCGGTACCGTCCGACCCCTTACCTGATCATTTAGCTCTCTTCCTTGGAAAGCCGGCAGGGCGGGCGCGGTTAAACCTTTACAATGTGTGAGACTATCCAAGGGTCATCGTGGCGACAGGACAAGTTTACCCAGCCTATTTCAGCCCCTGCCCCCATCACCACATCCTAGACACCACCATAATCATCTTTTTCCTTTTTCCACCCACACACTCACACGCAAATGGAAATAGCAAACTAGAGGACCCTTGGATATGCCCGCACAAATTATTCGGTTAGAGGGGATTCCATATGTCCCCACCGTTGGAAGCACGCTCGGTTCTTGGTTCTAGCTAAAAGCACTCTCAGCCTAGGCGGCAGGAATGAGGCAAAACACCATCCCCAGATGGCAACTCATCCAAGCCTTTAAACAATTTAATTAAGTAACACAATCATCCTCCATCTTTCTTGTCCGAACATTCCATCAATTTCATAAATCATGGAAATAAATAACGGACAGCTAAGCAATTCCACTAAGCATGGCTAAGCATAGCTAAGCATGTAGAATACAACATTTATATCATTGTCTTCGGCCAACACATCAAACCTATGGTTCATAGGAGGGGGAGCATGTGATGGTTCAGGGAAAGACATTGATTCATAGGATACTCTATTATTGGCCCAAAAATTGTCATTGGAATCGCATGCAATATTATGGTGGATAAAATAAGTTTATAAAGCAATAGGATGCTAGATGCCAAGAAGTTTAGGTTATCTCTTGCCTTGCTGGTTGGGGCATGTAGTACTGCTTGTCGAGGTAGGTAGGGGTGACCTCAACTCCGGAATCTATCGATACCAAGCAAGAATAGAAGAACAAAATTAATCACACGAAGACAAGGTGCAATGCACAATCACATGATGACATGACAAGATTATGCAAAGATATAATCATAAGATTTATCTAACAATATTAAATGGAGTTCCAAATAATTAGTGCAATTATTTGGAAACAACCCCATATTTATTTTAGTGACCACATTATGTATAAATTATTAAATTACAAAAGAGGTGGCTTAAATATGCATGAACTTGACATGATTAAGTAGGTTTTGTTCTTCCGATCATTTTGATACCTTATTTGTAAATTTTCAAGTATCGAAGAATAAATAGTGAATTAAATAATTATTCGAATTTAATTCTTTTAATCATTCAAGAATAACATCAAATAAATATTTGTGATCATGATATGATATTAGCATGGTTTGATAGCAATTGAAGTGTTGATCACATTGATATTTTATCCTTAATTTTTGGTTAAATATTTCTCAAGTTATGAATTTTTCCAAATTAGATAGTAGTTATGCCATTTTAGGAATTATTAGATAAACAGCAAGAATATAAATTCAGAAGAACATTTCAATGAATCTAACATGTAGAGTTTGTTTTTCTGAATAATTTGATATTTGATTTGCTAAATTTGAAGCAATATTCAAATAGTTATTAATTTATTTAATTTATTTTATTTTACTGTTTTTACTATGTGGGCTGGCCTACAGATCGGCCCAGGCCGGTTTCCAGGCCGGGGGTAATCCGAGGCAGCCGGCCTCGTGGTCGGCCCAGGCCGGTACCTAGGCCGGGGCTATGCCTGAGGCGGCCGGCCTCCTGGCCGGCCCAGACCGGGCACCTGCCTGAGGCTGCCGGCCTCCCGGCCGGCCTAGGCCGGACCCCAGGCCGACACGATCGGGGCAGCGCGGTGGTGGCCGACAGCGATGGTGCGATGGTGCAAGCACGAGCAGAGGGAGAGGGGAAGCGGGAAAACGCTAGAATTGATGCGGTGCTCACCCGGGAGCACGTGTGCTTGGTCGACGCGGCGAGGGGGTGGTCGGCGTCGACGGAATCAGCCGGATTCGACTTCGGCGTGCAGCGGCCGCAGAGGATGAAGACGAGGACGAAGTCATCGGCTCCGGGCCTCCCGGCCCGATTCCGCCGGTGGGGAGGGAGAGGGGGACACGGCGAAGCTCCCTACGGTCTTCGATCTGCGCGGGGAGTACCGGAATGACGGCGGTGTGCTCGATAGAGGCGGCGGCCGGAGTGGAGCTCGGGTGGGGAAAAGGGGCAAGACGAGGGAGAGCAGAGGGGGGAAATGGGTAGAGGAGCAGGTGGCGATGCTCGTCGTGGCGTCCTGGCCACGGGGGCACGACGTCCACGGGTGGGGGCGGCGGCATGGGCGCAGGGGAGGTGGCGGCATGGCGCCAGTGGCCATGGTCGCCACTGTGACGTCCATTTTCTGAACCCCCCCCCCCCCCGCCTCAATTAATTGAATTACAAAAAGGTCCAACAGCAACCTTTACTGATTTAATTGAGACATTAAAGTAATTTTATAAAATCTGGGAAAATTCACAAAGCCTCCCCTTGACCTTTAGAAGCTCCACCAAAATTGGTGTGGCAAATTAAAATGTGTTGCACACTATTTGTTCACAGGTTTTGATTATAGTCATTTTTGACAATTTCCAAAAGGTAATTATTTGGAGCACTTAAGCATTTCCAAAAATAGTGCAAATATTCATGGAGGCTCTCAGAATAATATTGAAGCTCCCCATGATTTTAGTTTGAATTTTTGGAAAGCTTAACTTGGTTTCAAAAATAGAATTTTATTGAACCAATTTTGGATTCTCAAATTCATTTCTTATTTGGCAATATTTGGAATTTGAGAATTGGGTATAAAAGTAAACTTGGAACTTCCTAAACCATTTGGAAGTCCAAGAATGATTTGGTTTGCTAAGTTGAGCAATTGCATTGGTTTGGATGTTTGGGAAATTTGTTTCCCCAATTTAAATGGTTTCAAAGTGAATTTTTGGAAATAGCAATTTCATATGAATGCCATGATGCAAACAAGAATGCAAAAGTGGAAATATTCTTCGTATTTTTCAGTACAAAGCCGGGGCTGTTACAATTCTACCCCCTTACAGGAATCTCGTCCCGAGATTCTAGGCTTGAGTGAAGAAGGCCGGATATTCTGGACGAAGACTAGTTTCTCTTTCCCAAGTCGCTTCTATTTCGGAATGGTTAGACCATTGGATTTTGAGGAACTTAATAGTCTTGTTGCGGGTTTCTCTTTCCGCTTCATCCAAGATGCGGATAGGATGCTCGCGGTAAGTCAAGTCTTCCTGGATATCCAACACCTCATGATCAACACCACGGATTGGATCCTTAAAGCAACGCCGGAGTTGGGAGACATGGAACACATCATGCACATCTGGGAAGTTGGAGGGCAACTCAAGTTGATAGGAGAGATCTCCTCGCTTGGCTAGGACGGTGAAAGGACCAACATAGCGAGGTGCCAATTTGCCCTTGATCCCGAAGCGACGAACGCCTCGGAGAGGAGAAACTCGAAGATAGGCTTTATCACCAATTTCATAGTGAACCTCTTGATGATGCTTGTCATAGTAGCTTTTCTGTCGGGATTGAGCAGCCTTGAGATTATCTCGAATGATACAGACTTTCTCCTCGGCCTGATTGATCACATCAGGACCGAAGAGTGGCCTCTCTCCGGTTTCAGACCAATTTAGAGGAGTTCGGCATTTTCTCCCATAGAGAACCTCAAATGGAGCCATTTGCAAACTGGCTTGGTAGCTGTTGTTGTAGGAAAATTCGGCGAGGGGGAGATATTTTTCCCAACCCTTACCGAAAGAGATGACACATGCCCGAAGGATGTCCTCAAGAACTTGGTTCACCCTTTCAGTTTGACCGTCAGTTTGAGGATGATAGGTTGTGCTGAAGTTGAGGCGGGTTCCGAGAGGCTTTTGGAAACTTTGCCAAAATTTGGACACAAACAGGCTCCCACGGTCTGAGATGATCCTCAAAGGAACCCCATGCAAAGGAACAATCCGAGCCATATACAGCTCCGCCAGTTTGACGGAGTTGATATCCTCACGAACGGGGAGGAAGTGGGCGACCTTGGATAGACGATCAATGACTACCCAAATGGCATTGTTACCCTTTGATGATCTTGGAAAGCCGGTGATGAAATCCATACCAACTTCATCCCACCTCCACTCGGGAATGGCTATGGGGCGAAGGGTACCAGCTGGCCTTTGATGTTCAGGCTTCACTCGGCGACAGACGTCACATTCAGCAACATATTTGGCAATTTCCCGCTTCATGCGAGTCCAGCAAAATTTGGGGCGGAGGTCTTGGTACATTTTGGTGCTACCAGGATGGATGGATATGGGAGATTCATGGGCTTCTTGGAGTATCAAATCCTTGGCATTTCCCCTCTTGGGCACCACAAGACGGTTCCCAAAATAGACAACACCGGAATCATCAATGGATAAACACTTGGCCTTCCCACTTGCAATATTCTTTTTGATCTTACGGATTCCAACATCATGTTGCTGGGCGGCCTTGATTTCATCCTCAAGGGTGGATTTGACCTTGAGGTTAGCTAAATATCCGGAGGGAACGATCTCCAGATTTAACCGAGCAATTCCTCGTGCAGAGCAGGTTGAGCCTTTTCAATCATCAAAGTGTTGCAATAAGCCTTGCGATTCAGAGCATCTGCCACGACATTGGCCTTGCCGGGCTGATAGTTGAGAGTCACGTCATAGTCCTTGATCAATTCCAACCATCTTCTCTGACGGAGATTCAGATCCGGCCGGGTGAAGAGATACTTCAGACTTTGATGATCAGAATAGATCTCACAACGGTTGCCCAACAGGTAGGGCCTCCATTGCTTCAGAGCATGAACCACGGCAGCAAGCTCTAGATCATGAGTTCGATAGTTTTGCTCATGTGGTTTGAGCTGACGGGAAGCATAGGCGACAACATGGCCTTCTTGCATCAAAACACAACCCAAGCCTTGGAGTGATGCATCACAATAGACGACAAAGTCTTTGTTTATGTCAGGGAGGACAAGCACCGGGGTGGTAGTGAGCCTGACCTTGAGAGTTTGGAAACTCTCCTCGGCTTTGTCTGACCACAAAAACTGTTTGTTTTTCTTGAGGAGGTCAGTCAGCGCCTTGGCTATCTTGGAAAAGCCCTTGATGAATCGGCGATAATAACCCGCCAACCCAAGGAAGCTTCGGATATCTTTGACGGACTTGGGAGTTGGCCAATCCAGGATTGCCTGAATCTTGTCAGGTATCACTGCTACTCCAGCTGCTGACACCACATGACCGAGGAAAATGAGCTCCTTTAGCCAAAAATCACACTTGGAGAATTTGGCATAGAGGCGGTGATCTCGAACCTTGGTCAAGACAAGTCGAAGATGCTCAGCATGCTCTTCTTCGGTTTTGGAGTAGACAAGGATGTCATCGATGTAAATGATGACGAACTTATCGAGATAGTCATGGAAGATGGAGTTCATTAGCATCATAAATGTAGCTGGAGCATTTGTGAGGCCGAAGGACATGACGGTGTACTATATAACCCATAACGGGTAGTGAAAGCTGTCTTCGAAATATCCTCCTTTCGGATTTTGATCTGGTGGTAACCTGACCTCAGATCCATCTTGGAGAATACCGTTGCACCAGCTAGCTGATCGAACAAGTCAGTTATTCGACGAATGGGATAATTGTTCTTGATGGTCACCGCATTCAAAGGGCGGTAATCAACAACCAGCCGAGGAACATTGGTATCCCTCTTCTTGACAAAGATGACCGGGCAGCCCCAAGGTGAGCTACTCGGCCGGATGAATTCCTTATCCAGTAGCTCATCAAGTTGCTTCTTCAGTTCAGTTAGCTCTTCCGCTGGCATGCGGTAGGGCCTTTTGGAAATTGGGGCAGTTCCCGGAACCAACTCAATGACAAATTCCACGCTTCGATCAGGTGGCATGCCAGTTAACTCCTCCGGGAAGACATCGGGAAAATCGCACACCACAGCTACTTCATGCATTTCAGGTGGGGTGGTTCCTTCCAGAAAGTATAAGCTGATCTCTTGAGAGAGAGATGTGGCAGCGGATGGAACTGCGGATGAAGGGGACCAGTATCGCACTATCCCGTAGCTTGGGTGGATACACTGTGATAGTCTTGGCAGCACAATCCAGATTGGCCTGATATTTGACTAGCCAATCCATACCCAGAATAACATTGATCCCATCTGACTTCAGGGCTATCAATGAGAACGGAAAGGGTAATGACCCTACGGAAAATCTGAACCTCAGGAGCTATCCAATTTGTGTTCCAACTAGAGCCTGGGGTCTTGACCACTAGCGGGGAGTCCGTATTTGCAAATGGTATTTGAAGGTTGTGTGCATATGATATGGATATGAATGAATGTGATGCTCCAGAATCAAATAATACTGAAGCTGGATACGCATTGATTCGAAGCGTACCCATGAGAACTCCGGGGTCCTCTTCGACTCCTTCAGCCGAGACGTGGTTCAGGCGGCCACGGCTGACGGTCATGGCCTTAGCGGCTGGGGTAGAGGGAGCCGGTGCAGGTGCTGCGGTAGCCGATGCCTTCTGGGGACACTCCCTGGAGTAGTGCCCCGGCTGGCCACAGGCGAAGCAAGTGGGCCTCGGGGGTGGTGGAGGCAGCTGAGGGCGGAAGCCACTTCTAGCCGCAACCAAGGTCGAGGTAGATGGGCGAGGTGGAGGTAGCCTGAACCCTGAAGGCCTTGGCGCGAAGGGTGCACGAGGCACGGCGCTCAAGGGCACAAAGACCCGGCGCTTCATGACCTTAGAGGAAGAGGAGCTCTGGTTGTCTATGGGAGCTGGCCTCTTGGAAGCCTCCAGCTCCTTCCTACCCTGCTCCATAGTAAGAGCCTGGTTGTAGAGCTCCTGATAGGACTGGGACTTGAAGGGCAGGAGCTCATAACGGAGCCAAGGTGCGAGCCCCTTGCGGAAGAGGTACTGCTTGTCCTCATGATTGGTCACGTCCTGAGGGGCATAACGGGAGAGGTGGTTGAACTCGCGCCCATAAGATTGGACGTTCCCTGGGTCAAGTCCAGGAACTCCCTCCTCTTGAGGTCCATGACGGGCTTGGGAATGTACGCCGCACGGAAGGCGGTGCGGAACTCCGCCCAGGTGAAGACATGGCCAGCATCGAACATCAACACATGGCTCTCCCACTAGGAGCCGGCAGCTCCATTCAGTAGATAGGTGGCGAAATTGACCTGTTCCGCCACCGGAACGTGCAGGGCCGCGAACTTGCGCTCGAGAGCTCTCAGCCAATCATCCGCATCAAGCGGCTCTTTAGCTTCCGAGAATGTGGGAGGTTGGGACCGCAAGAACTCGGTGAGAGTGTTACAGTCGTTGTTTCTCGTAGCCCTATGTTGAACCAACTGCTCAAGCAGACGCTCATTTCGCAGCCGGTTCTCCTCGATGGCCATTAGAACCTCCGCCATTGAGGGTGGCGGCGGTGCATCAGGATCACCGGGGTTACCACGACGAGTAGGAGCCATTCTGGAGATTTGGAACAAAGACATAGTTAGTAGGCAACTCCGAACAATTAGGATAGATCATTTGAGTCCTTGCAGATATGGAGAATTAAGATAGCACTAGCACAAAATAGATTTAGTCAACCACGGGTGACATCACGTCATCGCGGCGATAACAAACGAAAACCACTGACTCAAGACTAACACCGGACGGTAGAACCCAAACCCCGAGAACCTAAACTTCGACACCAAGCATAAAACAAATAGAGATAAGAGATCATAGTAGAGCGAGTTGGATGAGGAATAAAAAGAATCCTAAGAAGGTTTTCACAACTCATTTTTAGGTTATAAATAATTTTCAAACTAGACTCGACATCGACCAATAGAAAGGGTTTCCTACAGGCAGTCCTGCTCTGATACCAACTTGTAGCGCCCCGACCCCAGAACTATACAATGAAGCTTTGTGCAACCGGTCATGCTACACAATTGAAGGTTATTGGGTTTACCAATCCCAGGCCAAAACCTTTGGCAGGCGTGCTCGGAATGGATCATCGGCACGCAACACTTCGATCATTCCATAAGCTCAGACATAGCTATCATGTATAGTAGAGAGATCAAGACTTGTGGAACAACTGGCACATCACAGACTCTACGACACAAAAAAATCCATATAATAACTCATATATGAGAAAGATACAAATATTACACACAAAAGGTCACAGACCCAACAATTCATCATGCGGAAGCGAAGTAGTGTTGTCTAATACAACAAGATCCAAATATAGGGCCTAAGAGGCCTACACATAAATAAACCCAGCCAGCTTGTTCCATGGTCCCAAGCTGCCACCTGGGAACCCCAAACTACTCGTCGACGTCCACGAAGAACCCACCTGTGCGCTTGGTGTCGTCTTCCTCTGAAACAAGTAATAAAGGCAGCAAAGAGAGAGTGAGTACAACGTACTCGCAAGTTTAGTAGGGCGATATAGGCCCAATGCTGACGGAGGCTCTAAAGCTGTATAATAGCTATTTTGCATAAAGCTAGATTTTCTTTTAAAAAATGTAAAGACCCATAGCATCGACTACTCAGAATATTTTCTGAAAAAGGGATAAGTGAGTATGTAATGTACCTGCACTTAGAAATATGGCAAGTACCTGTGTATAGTGCAAATCCCTGGATCGTTTCATTTACACACACAGTTTACGATGAATATCACAACATTGTATCCTTATTACACGAATAATCCAGACTTGGTAAAATAAATGGTTCGATACAACTTTGCATAGCATAAAGCTAGCTTATTCAATAAAGCAGCGGAAATAAATCTTCAAAGAGCCTCCATCTTCATGATGCGCCACAGGCGAAAACATGTTGGTGCAGACTCGAAACCAACCCAAACGTAAACCTTACTCATCGTCAGAAAAATCTGCATCAATTAATAATTTGCAACAGAGTGGGTCAGATACCATTAGAAATAGATCTGGCAAGTGACACTATGTGGACACTTAGTGGAATAACTCTATAGCCTATATGCATATTTGGCTGGTGGAGTTCAAGGCTATTTTGCATAAAAGCCAATTTTTTCCTAACACTTTGTAAAACATTTTCCTCGAATGTTTGAGACAATATGGCATGAAATCCATAGTCTCGTCTACCCTTGTTCACCCATCAAATTTTACTTAGAGAAATAAGATGTTGGGAGCCTCCGTTGCCATCCTTGATCAGCTGCTTGAATTGTCCGTAACCGGGGACACGGCTAAGTACTTAGTTTTTAACTCTGCAGAGGTTGTGCACTTTCACCATTAGACCCAACAAACCCAAACTATCCTCAAGCACTCAATTTGTGTTAAGGAAAAGGAGAGAGTTGAGACGAGACTTTTCAGAAGCATTTTCTCCTTCCCTTACTGGCTTGACCCGTTCCACCTACCTCCTCTACATCTGCTTGTCAAGCCGGGAGGAGTTCACGCAACTTAATTCATCTAGCCAGAGCCCATATGACTAATGGCTGCACGGGAAGCATCTTCACTTAGAGAAAACTTTGGTCCCTTTGTTCCTGGGTGGCAATCCACAAGTGAATATCCCATCGGTAAAACCCCTAGGGATAACACTCAACTCATACAACCATTCAAGCCCAAATCCACCCAGGTGATAAATTAACTTAGTAGAATCAAGCTTTTCAATAAAACACTTTTGCATAGCATCAATATATCTAATAAGTTATCCATAGGATTCTAGACACAACTAGTGTAAGGGTATGGTGGGTTTAGCACATAGCAACAATACTATCCAACCCATGCTTATAAATAAATACACTAGGTAATGCAAATAAAATACTTAGGAAAAATTATGGGGGTGTGCCACTTGCCTTGGCAAACAGGAGCAGTAGATGCAGTTGCAACCACTTTCGTCTCTCTCCGGAATTTCTAATAAGTCAAACAACCACAAATAAACATACAATCATAAATGCAACACTTTAGAAAAATATGACATGCATGAGATGCAGAATGATACAAGAAAAGAAATGGTATGAAAGACATGCAAAACAAATTAAGGAAATACATAACATGACAAAATCCCATTTGACTAAGGCAAGGCCAGGGTTGAGTAAAATTTGATAAAACAACAACTTGAAGAGTTGTAGGGCTATTCTTAAGTTTTCACAAGTTTGGTCTTCAATAATCTTCACTTCCTTTGCAGCTCATTTGATCTTCAATGGTCTTCATTGATCTATGTCCAAGGTGAGAGATAGAAAGTAGAAAGAAGAAAACATAGAAAGAATGGAGTAGTTGGTCTTCCAAGCATCTTCAACTTCTTTGTAACTTTCTCCTTGGTGTGTTGACTCCATTGAAAAGTTGTGGACTTGATGGTTTTGCAGCCTTGATTGTTGGCATCAACAAGGTTGGTCTTCGAATATAACTTAGTCACCATGAAGTCTAAGAGAAGGAAGAAAGGAAAGAAAGACTTAGAAACATGTAGGGGGGTTGGTCTTCAGGAACTTCCTCTGGATTTCTTCTGAGTACTTTTACTTCTTGGAGATGCTTCTGGAGTCTTGTTTCCTTGGCTAAGTCATTCATGAGTTCTTCATTGTTTCCACTAATTTCTAACTTAGTGGTTTTGACTAGAGGGTTCAAAAGAGCTAACATGCATCCTCAAAATTTCTAAGGAGGAAGTCATGTAAGAAGTACAAAATAATACTAAGGACTTAAAATGCATGCCATGCTTATGAAAATGCTCTAAGTAATGCAAACAAGAAAGACGATCCAAAATAACTAAGGACCAATGGTCAAACAACAAGTCACAAATAATTTCTAAGAAAAAGTTAACAACATAAGAGGAGCTAAAATTTTCTAAGGAAAGGTGTTTGTCAAAAATACTTATCAAATATTTTCTAAGGAAGAAATAGTTTTGTTTTGAGAGACAAAAATATTTCTAAGTACTTTTAGTACTAAAGTCTTCAAAATACTACTAAGTTATTTTATAACTCGAATATAAAAATAATTTTTAGTACATTTTATTTATTAAAATAACACCTAAAGCATTTAATCAATATTTACTCAAAAATCAAAGAAAATAATTTTACAAAAATAATGGAGTAGTCCTACGGCCAATACTTAGGCATACTAAACTATAGCAAAAGAGTTTGCTCAAAAATCTATTTTAAACTCAAGTTATAGCCAAAATACTATTTAAACCACTTTTGAAAAACAACTAATTTAATTTCGACAAAACCTAAAAATAACTATGCTAAAAGTTTTTACAAGTCCTAAGCTTTCCAAAAATATAAAGTTTGCAAAATTTGGCCGAGCCGTTTTAAAGTTATGGAATTTACAACTTTTCATAAATTAAAATACCAATTAACAAAATTCTAAAAATACAGAAAATAATTATTTGGTAAAAGCTGAATTTTATTTTAGATCTTGGTAAATCTTACTTTTCTGAATCGTTTGGTATATTAAATGTTAAATTTGGGCTTACGGTTGATTTATTATTGAATTTACAAAATCTATCAATTTTCTGGAAATTTTAAAACGGAAAAGATTCTACTGCAGGGGCTAGGGGTGACTGGGCGCTGACCGTGTGCTGATGTGGCTGGCACGCAGTAGTTGACGAGTTGGTGACGAGGATGACACGTGGCTCTTCCTGATTGGCTTGAATAGATCTGTTTTAGAAAAAGATGCGTAACTCAAATCGAAAAACTTTCTTCGGAGGAGTTGTAGGGATTGATGAGATCTACCTCCTGTAAAACTTTCACCTGATTTGGTTGGATGGTTGAAGAGTAATCGACGTATTATTCCGTCAGATCTGAAATCTTGTGGCACGAAATTCTCCGGCTGTGCTTGATGAAAAGTGATGATCTTTCTCGGGATGGAAAGATCTCGACGAGATCTACAACTCTCGCGAAGGAAGAATTAGCATACGAGCAAAGCTCCAACCGTGACAAGTAGAAGATGAAAACGAGATCTAAAATCGAAGTTTCGAGTTGGAGGCCGAAAATTGGGCAGCCTGGCGGCGGAAAATTGGGGGTTTTTGGGGAAAAAGGAGTGCGGGGTCGCTGGGTATTTATAGGCGGAGTTTGGAGGCGAAACGATTTAGCAAACGCAACAAATCCAGAGATTTTTCGGGAGCAGGTTCGGTACCTGAAGAACTCCTATTCTTCCTGGAGGTCGTTCCGACCTGGGAGGCGATGGCCACATGGGCCGGTCGTGGGATTTGGCTGGCTGGGCCATGCTGGCCACCTTCTTGGGCCGTGCGGGCTGGCTGCCTGGCCGACCGACCCTTTTTTTTTGATATTCAAAACTGAATCAAAACATTTCAGAAAAATACTTTTGGAAACCTTATTCAAAATAAAATATATTATGGCACTAATTTTGTCAACAAATAAGGTTAAATTATTTAAAATATTGACTAGGGTTACTTTGCACCCTCTATGTCAATTAATAAAATATATTTTAAATTTTGAAATCTTTTACTAATTCAAGAAATTTTAATGCAACAAACACATGATGCTTATGAATGCCCTGCACGATTTTGGGTTTTTAAACTTAAACAACAAAAAGTTTTTGATCCCTCTGAATTTTCAAAAATTTGAAATTCTTGGGATGTTACAGAGTAACATTTTCCTTCTTTTCTCATCGCACCAAGATAGTACCAAGAATCATCTCATCTCCACCAAGCCACTCCCTCGAATCACCCTCGAGGAAATGAACCTTTTAAACACACATTGAGTTGCAACCTTTAGCTGCCAAATTTTAATTCATTAGGTTATACTTTTCTATGAGCTAATCTGCCTTTCCCAAGATTTGTCCATAACCGTGGACACGGCATTTCGAAAAGATTTACCCTGCAGGGGTGTACTAATTTACCCACCGGTACCGTCTGACCCCTTACCTGATCATTTAGCTCTCTTCCTTGGAAAGCCGACAGGGCGGGCGCGGTTAAACCTTTACAATGTGTGAGACTATCCAAGGGTCATCGTGGCGACAGGACAAGTTTACCCAGCCTATTTCAGCCCCTGCCCCCATCGCCACATCCTAGACACCACCATCCTCATCTTTTTCCTTTTTCAACCCACACACTCACACGCAAATAGAAATAGCAAACTAGAGGACCCTTGGATACGCCCGCACAAATTATTCGGTTAAAGGGGATTCCATATGTCCCCACCGTTGGAAGCACGCTCGGTTCTTGGTTCTAGCTAAAAGCACTCTCAGCCTAGGCGGCAGGAATGAGGCAAAACACCATCCCCAGATGGCAACTCATCCAAGCCTTTAAACAATTTAATTAAGTAACACAAGCATCCTCCATCTTGTCCGAACATTCCATCAATTTCATAAATCATGGAAATAAATAACGGACAACTAAGCAATTCCACTAAGCATGGCTAAGCATAGCTAAGCATGTAGAATACAACATTTATATCATTGTCTCCGGCCAACACATCAAACCTATGGTTCATAGGAGGGGAGAGCATGTGATGGTTCAGGGGAAAAACATGCATTCATAGGATACTCTATTATTGACCCAAAAATTGTCATTGGAATCGCATGCAGTATTATGGTGGATAAAATAAGTTTATAAAGCAATAGGATGCTAGATGCCAAGAAGGTTAGGTTATCTCTTGCCTTGCTGCCGGGGCGCATAGTACTGCTTGTCGAGGTAGGTAGGGGTGACCTCAACTCCGGAATCTATCGATGCCCAAGCAAGAATAGAAGAACAAAATAAATCACACGAAGACAAGGTGCAATGCACAATCACATGATGACATGACAAGATTATGCAAAGATATCATCATAAGCTTTATCTAACAATATTAAATGGAGTTCCAAATAATTAGTGCAATTATTTGGAAACAACCCCATATTTATTTTAGTGACCACATTATTCATAAATTATTAAATTACAAAAGAGGTGTCTTAAATATGCATGAACTTGACATGATTAAGTAGGTTTTGTTCTTCCGATCATTTTGATACCTTATTTGTAAATTTTCAAGTATCGAAGAATAAATAGTGAATTAAATAATTATTCGAATTTAATTCTTTTAATCATTTCAAGAATAACATCAAATAAATATTTGTGATCATGATATGATATTAGCATGGTTTGATAGCAATTGAAGTGCTGATCACATTGATATTTTATCCTTAATTTTGGTTAAATATTTCTCAAGTTATGAATTTTTCCAAATTAGGTAGTAGTTATGCCATTTTAGGAATTATTAGATAAACAGCAAGAATATAAATTCAAAAGAACATTTCAACGAATCTAACATGTAGAGTTTGTTTTTCTGAACAATTTGATATTAGATTTGCTAAATTTGAAGAATATTCAAATAGTTATTAATTTAGTTTATTTTACTGTTTTTACTGTGCGGGCCGGCCTACAGATCGGCCCAGGCCGGGGGATGATCCGAGGCAGCCGGCCTCGTGGCCGGCCCAGGCCGGTACCTAGGCCGGGGCTATGCCTGAGGCGGCCGGCCTCCTGGCCGGCCCAAACCGGTCCCCAGGCCGGGCACCTGCCTTAGGCTGCCGGCCTCCCGGCCAGCACGACCGGGGCGGCGCGGTGGTGGCCGATGGCGAAGGTGCGATGGTGCAAGCACGAGCAGAGGGAGAGGGGAAGCGGGAAAACGCTAGAATGGATGCGGTGCTCACCCGGGAGCACGTGTGCTTGGTCGGCGCGGCGAGGGGGTGGTCGGCGTCGATGGAATCAGCCGGATTCGACTCCGGCACGCGGCGGCCGCGGAGGATGAAGACGATGACGAAGACATCGGCTCCGGGCCTCCCGGCCCGATTCCGTCGGTGGGAAGGGAGAGGGGGACACGGCGAAGCTCCCTACGGTCTTCGATCTGCGCGGGGAGTACCGGAACGACGGCGGCGTGCTCGACAGAGGCGGCGGCCGGAGTGGAGCTCGGGTGGGGAAAAGGGGCGAGACGAGGGGGAGCCGAGGGGGGAATGGATAGAGGAGCAGGTGGTGATGCGCGTCGTGGGCATCCTGGCCACGGGGGCACGACGTCCACGAGTGGGGGCGGTGGCATGGGCGCGGGGGAGGTGGCAGCATGGTGCCAGTGGCCATGGTCGCCACTGTGACGTCCATTTTCTGAACCCCCCCCCCCCCCCCCGCCTCAATTAATTGAATTACAAAAAGGTCCAACAACAACCTTTACTGATTTAATTGAGACATTAAAGTAATTTTATAAAATCTGGGAAAATTCACAGAGCCTCCCCTTGACCTTTAGCAGCTCCACCAAAATTGGTGTGGCAAATAAAAATGTTTTGCACACTATTTGTTCACAGGTTTTGATTATAGTATTTTTGACAATTTCCAAAAGGTAATTATTTGGAGCACTTAAGCATTTCCAAAAATAGTGCAAACATTCACGGAGGATCTCAGAATAATATTGAAGCTCCCCATGATTTTAGTTTGAATTTTTTGGAAAGCTTAACTTGGTTTCAAAAATAGAATTTAATTGAACCAATTTAGGATTCTCAAATTCATTTCTTATTTGGCAATATTTGGAATTTGAGAATTGGTTATAAAATGTAAACTTGGAACTTCCTAAACCATTTGGAAGTCCAAGAAGGATTTGGTTTGCTAAGTTGAGAAATTGCATTGGTTTGGATGTTTGGGAAATTTGTTTCCCCAATTTAAATGGTTTCAAATTGAATTGTTAGAAATAGCAATTTCGTATGGATGCCATGATGCAAACAAGAATGCAAAAGTGGAAAAATTCTTCGTATTTTTCAGTACAAAGCTGGGGCTGTTACAATTCTACCCCCCTTACAGGAATCTCGTCCCGAGATTCTAGGCTTGAGTGAAGAAGGCGGGATATTCCTGACGAAGACTAGTTTCTCTTTCCCAAGTCGCTTCTTCTTCGGAATGGTTCGACCATTGGATTTTGAGGAACTTGATAGTCTTGTTGCGGGTTTTCCTTTCCGCTTCATCCAAGATACGGATAGGATGCTCGCGGTAAGTCAAGTCCTCTTGGATATCCAACACCTCATGATCAACACCACGGATTGGATCCTTAAAGCAACGCCGGAGTTGGGAGACATGAAACACATCATGCACATCCGGGAAGTTGGCGGGTAGCTCGAGTTGATAGGAGAGATCTCCTCGCTTGGCTAGGACGGTGAAAGGACCAACATAGCGAGGTGCCAATTTGCCCTTGATCCCGAAGCGACGAACGCCTCGGAGAGGAGAAACTCGAAGATAGGCTTTATCACCAATTTCATAGTGAACCTCTTGATGATGCTTGTCATAGTAGCTTTTCTGCCGGGATTGAGCAGCCTTGAGATTATCTCGAATGATACGGACTTTCTCCTCGGCCTGATTGATCACATCAGGACCGAAGAGTGGTCTCTCTCCGGTTTCAGACCAATTTAGAGGAGTTCGGCATTTTCTCCCATAGAGAACCTCAAATGGAGCCATTTGCAAACTGGCTTGGTAGCTTTTGTTGTAGGAGAACTCGGCAAGGGGGAGATATTTTTTCCAACCCTTACCGAAAGAGATGACACATGCCCGAAGCATGTCCTCAAGAACTTGGTTCACCCTTTCAGTTTGACCGTCAGTTTGAGGATGATAGGCTGTGCTGAAGTTGAGGCGGGTTCCGAGAGGCTTTTGAAACTTTGCCAAAATTTGGACACAAACAGGCTACCCCGGTCTGAGATGATCCTCAAAGGAACCCCATGCAAAGGAACAATCCGAGCCATATACAGCTCCGCCAGTTTGACGGAGTTGATATCCTCGCGAACGGGGAGGAAATGGGCGACCTTGGATAGACGATCAATGACTACCCAAATGGCATTGTTACCCTTTGGTGATCTTGGAAAGCCGGTGATGAAATCCATACCAACTTCATCCCACTTCCACTCGGGAATGGCTATGGGGCGAAGGGTACCAGCTGGCCTTTGATGTTCAGCCTTCACTCGGCGACAGACGTCACATTCAGCAACATATTTGGCAATTTCCCGCTTCATGCGAGTCCACCAAAATTTGGGGCGGAGGTCTTGGTACATTTTGGTGCTACCAGGATGGATGGATATGGGAGATTCATGGGCTTCTTGGAGTATCAACTCCTTGGTCTTTCCCCTCTTGGGCACCACAAGACGGTTCCCAAAATAGACAACACCGGAATCATCAACGGAGAAACACTAGGCTTTCCCACTTGCAATATTCTTTTTGATCTTACGGATGCCAACATCATGTTGCTGGGTGGCCTTGATTTCATCCTCAAGGGTGAATTTGACCTCGAGGTTAGCTAAATATCCGGAGGGAACGATCTCCAGATTTAACCGAGCAATTCCTCGTGGAGAGCAGATTGAGCCTTTTCAATCATCAAAGTGTTGCAATAAGCCTTGCGGCTCAGAGCATCTGCCACGACATTGGCCTTGTCGGGCTGATAGTTGAGAGTCACGTCATAGTTCTTGATCAATTCCAACCATCTTCTCTGATGGAGATTCAGATCCGGCTGGGTGAAGAGATACTTCAGACTTTGATGATCAGAGTAGATCTCGCAACGGTTGCCCAACAGGTAGGGCCTCCATTGCTTCAGAGCATGAACCACGGCAGCAAGCTCTAGATCATGAGTTGGATAGTTTTGCTCATGTGGTTTGAGCTGATGGGAAGCATAGGCGACAACATGGCCTTCTTGCATCAAAACACAATCCAAGCCTTGGAGTGATGCATCACAATAGACGACAAAGTCCTTGTTTGTGTCAGGGAGGACAAGTACCAGGGTGGTAGTGAGCTTGACATTGAGAGTTTGGAAACTCTCCTCGGCTTTGTCTGACCACACAAACTGTTTGTTTTTCTTGAGGAGGTCAGTCAGCGCCTTGGCTATCTTGGAAAAGCCCTCGATGAATCGGCGATAATAACCCGCCAACCCAACGAAGCTTCAGATATCTTTGACGGACTTGGGAGTTGGCCTATCCAGGATTGCCTGAATCTTGTCAGGTATCACCGCTACTCCAGCAGCTGACACCACACGACCGAGGAAAATGAGCTCCTTTAGCCAAAACTCACACTTGGAGAACTTGGCATAGAGGCGGTGATCTCGAAGCTTTGTCAAGACAAGTCGAAGATGCTCAGCATGCTCTTCTTGGGTTTTGGAGTAGACAAGGATGTCATCGATGTAAATGATGACGAACTTGTTGAGATACTCATGGAAGATGGAGTTCATTAGCCTCATAAATGTAGCTGGAGCATTTGTGAGGCCGAAGGACATGACGGTATACTCATATAACCCATAACGGGTAGTGAAAGCTGTCTTTGGAATATCCTCCTTTCGGATTTTGATCTGGTGGTAACCTGACCTCAGATCATCTTGGAGAATACCGTTGCACCAGCTAGCTGATCGAGCAATTCAGTTATTCGATGAATGGGATACTTGTTCTTGATGGTCACCGCATTCAAAGGACGGTAATCAACAACCAGCCGAGGAACATTGGTATCCCTCTTCTTGACAAAGATGACCGGGCAGCCCCAAGGTGAGCTACTCGGCCGGATGAATTCCTTATCCAGCAGCTCATCAAGTTGCTTCTTTAGTTCAGTTAGCTCTTCCGCTGGCATGCGGTAGGGCCTTTGGAAATTGGGGCAGTTCCCGGAACCAACTCAATGACAAATTCCACGCTTCGATCAGGTGGCATGCCAGGTAACTCCTCCGGGAAGACATCGGGAAAATTACACACCACCGCTACTTCATGCATTTCAGGTGGGGTGGTTCCTTCCAGAAATTATAAGCTGATCTCTGGAGAGAGAGGTGTGGCAGCGGATGGAACCGCGGATGAAGGGGACCAGTATCGCACTATCCCGTAGCTTGGGTGGGTCACTGTGATAGTCTTGGCAGCACAGTCCAGATTGGCCTGATATTTGACTAGCCAATCCATACCCAGAATAACATTGATCCCATCTGACTTCAGGGCTATCAATGAGGACGGAAAGGGTAATGACCCTACGGAAAATCTGAACCTCAGGAGCTATCCAATTTGTGTGCCAACTAGAGCCTGGAGTCTTGACCACTAGCGGGGAGTCCATATTTGCAAATGGTATTTGATGGTTGTGTGCATACGATATGGATATGAATGAATGCGATGCTCCAGAATCAAATAATACTGAAGCTGGATATGCATTGATTCGAAGCGTACCCATGAGAACTTCAGGGTCCTCTTCGACTCCTTCAGCCGAGACGTGGTTCATTTGGCCATGGCTGACGGTCATGGCCTTGGCGGCTGGGGTAGAGGGAGCCGGTGGAGGTGCTGTGGTAGCCGGTGCCTTCTGGGGACACTCCCTGGAGTAGTGCCCCGGCTGGCCACAGGCGAAGCAAGTGGGCCTCGGGGGTGGTGGAGGCAGCTAAGGGCGGAAGCCACTTCCAGCCGCACCCAAGGTCGAGGTAGCTGGGCGAGGTGGAGGTGGCTTGAACCCTGAAGGCCTTGGCGCGAAGGGTGCACGAGGCACGGCGCTGAAGGGCACAAAGAGCCGGCGCTTCTTGCCCTCAAAGGAAGAGGAGCTCTGGTTGTCCGTGGGAGCTGGCCTCTAGGAAGCCTCCAGCTCCTTCCTACCCTGCTCCATAGTAAGAGCCTGGTTGTAGAGCTCCCGATAGGACTGGAACTTGAAGGGAAGGAGCTCATAACGGAGCCGAGGTGCGAGCCCCTTGCGAAAGAGGTACTGCTTGTCCTCATCATTGGTCACGTCCCAAGGGGCGTAACGGGAGAGGTGGTTGAACTCGCGCCCATAAGATTGGACGTCCATGCGTCCCTGGGTCAAGTCCAGGAACTCCCTCCTCTGGAGGTCCATCACGGGCTTGGGAATGTACGCCGCACGGAAGGCAGTGCAGAACTCCGCCCAAGTGAAGACATGGCCAGCATCGAACATCGACACATGGCTCTCCCACCAGGAGCCAGCGGCTCCATTCAGCAGATAGGTGGCGAAATTGACCTGTTCCGCCACCGGAACGTGCAGGGACGCGAACTTGCGCTCGAGGGCTCTCAGCCAATCATCCGCATCGAGCGGCTCTTTAGCTTCCGAGAATGTGGGAGGTTGGGACCGCAAGAACTTGATGAGAGTGTTGCAGTCGTTGTTCCTCCTAGCCCCTTGTTGAACCAACTGCTCGAGCAGACGTGTCGTGAGGTTGTCACGGCAAGTTCTTCCTCAGGGAAGATGAGTTGCGGGCCCATTGACGATTGAAGTTCGTAGGAGTTGTTAATCTCGCCAAAGGACAAGGATTTACCCAGGTTTGGCCCCTCTTGATCAAGGTAAAGACCTACTTTCTGCTTCGGTTTTATTGCTTGGACTAGTTCTCGATTACAAGGTTTCGACTCCTATCCGGGGAGTCGGCGACTATGGATCTCTCGATTCCTTGATTGCTTATCGATCTAAGGTCCAGGACCCCCCTTATAAAGGTGGCCGGGTCCATGGATTTACAACTTGCACCGAGTCACACTTGGACACGGAGTCCTACTCTAGGTCTTGGCCTTTCAAGTTAGAACTCCGGGTTGTAGTTGGATTCCTTCCTGACAGGTCCCCTCTTCATGATGGGCTTTGGTCGGCTTGTCTCCAGCCCGGCCCATGTGACTTGATGTGCGACTCGGCTTTGGCCTTCTTGGTCTTGGCGGGTCTACTTTCCGGGTCCATGGGCCTACCTGTAAAGTATCCCCCCATCAGTAGCCACCGAATTTATCTTGGGCGTAGCTTTGGCGACTTCCTCTGACTCCTTGGTTCGACTTCTTGGCTCGACTTCTCCAATTTGAGTCTCCAGCTCAGGAGCCGCTTGCTGCTAGCTCCAAGATGAATTCCTACATAAAAACATAACACACACATAAAACGAGTCTATCCCCACCCCTTGTTCAAGTCCACCACTCTTGCCTTTGCATTAGCTGGCCGAGTCTGTTATGGCTCTTGTGAACAAGTTCTGAAGAACTCAACTCTTTTCAATCCTTCGCTGTCACAGGACTCGCCTTTCTTGAGACAAGCCGGCTCTTCTTCCACTTCTGTGACTTTTCTTTCTCTTATCATTTCCTGTTTGACTCTTAATCACTGAACTGTTATCCACAGTTTGACCATGGACCGTTACTATAACTTTCTAGGGTTTTTCCCTTCTTATAAATTGCGAAGGGTAGGGCCCAGAACCCTCACTCGTCCCTTTCGCCTCCAAATTCTCCTTTCTCCTTGCTCCTTTCTTTCCCGCGCGCAACACTCCCCGCACGCTCGCCATGGCTCCCAAGCGTGCCAAGACAGCTTCCAAGGGCAAGGCCTCCACGTCCAGCAGGACGATCGACATCGCCGCCGCGGCCGCCGCCGCCGCCAGAACTTCATCGACCAAGCGCTCGATCTCCGCCGATTGGGGCGGATCTACCATTACCGCCGAGCAACTTAAGGTGCATCGGCTTGCTGGCCTGCTGCCCTCCAACGTCATGGATCGAGCCCCAAGGGATGAGGTGGTGCCCTCTCCCGCAAAGGATGAGGTCATGATTTTCTCAGAGCATCTATTCCGCGGATTCACGCCCCCGGGTAATCTCTTCTTCCGCCAGCTTCTTGCCTTCTACAAATTGCGCATCCACGATTTGGCGCCCAACTCTGTTTTGACCTTGTCCAATTTCGTCACCCTCTATGAGGATTACCTCCAAATCGAGCCAGACCTAGATCTCTGGCTCGAACTCTTCTACTGCAACCCCCAGCCTGAGACCTCTGGGGGCCCTCTCCTTCAATGCGGCGCTGTTGCTCTTCAGCGTCGCCTCCATTCTGTCTTCCCAAAGCCTGTTTTTCCTAACCGTGTCAAGGATTGGCACAAAACTTTCTTCTACTGCAAGGACACTTCTCCTGCAAGTGAACCTCGACTCCCTCTGTTCTCTGAGGATCGCCTAGAGGCGACTCCTCTTATGAAGGCTAGGTGCTCAGAGGCCGCCCGGTCAAAAGTTGAGTCCTTGATCATCCGAGTTCGAGCTCTTTTGTCTCACAACTTGGAAAACATGGATCTTGTGCGCTGCTGGACAACCTGGAGAATTCAGCCGCTGAGTCCTATGGCTTGGCTTATCTGTCAGTATACCCGCTGCGTGACCGATGACCTCCGCACAACAGATAAATTATCAGATGGTCCTGAACTGGGTCGGCTAATCAAAAAGCTGACTGGGAAGCCAGTGAAGGACCAGGCGCACTTTGGGCTCCAACCCTTCTGCTCCACCAACCCAGCTCCTGATGTAAGCATTTTATTTTGTTGCATTTTCAACTTGCTTTTCTCTGTCTCATTTGCTAACTCATTCTCTCTGACTCCTTTGTAGCTAACTGACTCCTTCTGGAAGCCGGCCTCTGAAGCTGGAACCAGAGCTGAAGTTGAAGCTGAAGCTAAAACTGAGGTTGAGGAGGAGACTCCTGTCACAGAGCAAACTAATGTGGCAGAAGACATTGATGATGATGCCAACGAGGAGTCCTCTCTAGAGGCTCTCGTTGAGGATGATGATGGAGATGAGGAGTCCTCTCCGGAGGCTCCTACTGAAAATGTTGTTGAAGAGGAGTCCTCTCAAGAGGCTCCTGTCTCTGAGCAGGAACACATGGCATCAACTCCTGCAACTGTCCAGCCGACTTCGTCTGAAGAGTCCTCAGGCGCGAAGAGTCGTTCCTCATCTCCCCCAGCTCCTGCTAGGAATGAATATCGGGCGGCCGTCCCCAAGGTACCCCACTCTCAAGTCTTTGGGTCAAGCGGCTCCATTTCTAAACTTGAAGAATCTACGCAGAGCGTCATTGCTGCTAGGAAGAGGAAGCTACGCTGTGATGGACCTGCAGATACTCCAGATCCATTGCCAACTTCCCACCAAAGAAAGTCGACCTCCCCTCCTGAGAAGGCTGACTCCTACGACTCTGGCATGTCCATGCCATCTTCTGACTCTCAGGCCTCCTTGGACCTTGAGACCAACGTTCGGTATGACTTTTCTGCTTACTTGTACTCATATGACTTCTGCATTTCCTTTTACTGAAATTTCTGCTGACTTCTGACTTTGTCTATTTCAGGGCTCGGCCTTGTCTGAAGGTCACCAAGCTCCAAAACATGACTGATGTCACCTCATCGCGCGGAACTTTTCCTCCGTCGACTTCCCAGACGACGAGCACAAGGACAACTCCCTCCACACCTGCATCTGCATGCGTTAATATTACTACAGCTCCCACTATCCCCGAGTCCCCTTCGAGGACTCGGGAGGCGACTCCACTGGTGGTCCAACCCTCCGCTGGGACTGGGATTCCTGTCGCCGTGCCTCGAGCTCCTCCGGTTCCTCAGAAGGCGGCTCCTGCGGCTCAACCGAACGACAAGCCGGCCAAATCCTCCATTGACTACAGTCGACTTCGAGTGGCCGATAACTTGTCCTTCTCTGAAGCTTGGGCGGCGGCTATCGACTTAAATGATCAATCAGCCAGACTAAAGGATGACGAGCAAGCAGCTATGGTACTAAGCTTCTTGCATGTTCCTTGGAAGTTCTGTATAAAAGCCGCCTTCAACTGCTCCCAAGAATTGATTGATCTAGGAGGCAAGTTACGCATCCAAACTTTGGATGCTCCCTCCATCATAAGATACATGAACTTAGCGCACAAACTACATGTGGCATTGCGGATACTCATCGCCATCTCATATGTGCCCAACCAAGAGGTCGGGTCCATGTTGGGCTCGTAATTGGGAACTTTGCACGGCTCATTGAAGTCGCTAGGGAAGGACTCGGACCTGATGGCATCTGACAGGCACTCTGGTCCTGTTAGTGTAGGAGAAGTACCAGGAAAAGTCACCTTTGTGTGCACCCGGGTTGGCTGAGGCTGGTTAACTGCACCAGCTAGGGATCTGTCCCTCTCAGCCTCCCGAGCCCTGTTCCTCTCTTGCTCACGGCACCTTGCGCTTGTTGAGTTGGCCGGGTGAGACTCATCGTGACGACTCCTTGTGCCAGAGTTGAATGGTGTCGAGTGCAGCCTACTAGCATCTGGAAACATTGGATAGAGAGCTTGCTGAGTCATTGCTGTCTTCAGCATCTCAATAGCACGGCGGGTCTCCTGTCCCGCTGGTCCTTCTGGTATCTCGATATTCTCTAGCCTCATAGTTGCCGCATGAACGTTGTCCATTGGGTTAGAGTGATGCCCTTATGGAGTACGAAACCTGCCAGGTGGAGGTCCCATACCACCTGCTGATCCTCCTCCAAATCCTCCTTCAGGTGGTGGTCCGTTGGTACCGTTGCCGCCGGGTCCTTCTGGAGGTGGTGGTGGTGGTGGTGGTGGCGGTGGTGTTGCTCCCCCTCCTGCGGCGCCTCCAGCAGCTGCTGAACTTCCTAGCCCGGCTCCTGCGCCTGGTCCATTGGGTGTGCTGAACAAAGCAGTTGGATTTACAATGACTCCATCACGCAAGCGACTCCTGCCTCTGCGACGCTGAATTGAGATGAGTTCTTCTCGGCGATTATGCACTACCTGGGCCTCAGCTTGGACCCGGGCCCGCTCTTCTACCAACCTGCGATTTGCCTCTGTGATTTCTGCTAGTTGCCTTTCTAATCCAGCACAAGCACTGGCTAACTCAGCCGCCCTTTCAGCTACGTTATTTGCATTGATTTCCTTTGTCAGCAAAGTTGGATCAAACTGATTTCCGCTGTTTCCAGACATGTAGACTCCAACGACACGGGCACGCACTAGCGACTCCGCATAATCTTCCTCCTCAATACCGTACCCTAGCCGATCTTCGAACAAGGGCAAGATAGATTCTGAATCGGCATCGTAATCTGGCTCCATACATGGCTCTGCCAGCGACTCCTCTTCATTGTTGATGACCAGTTGTTCCTCTGGTTCGGCGATGATGCCGACTTCTGACGTGTCGACCGACTCCTCGCTGTCGGACTCCACAATGGCTGTAGGCTCTGATACTGATTCCGCCGAGTTAGCACGAAGCCCTGACGTGCAAACCATGCCAACGAACACGTTGATTCCTCCAAAGACAAGCTGATAACCCTCGTCGACTTCTTCCATCTCTGGAGTCCAACTGGAGTCATCAATCTCGGTTTCTCCATGCTCATCAGTGTAGACTCGCCCGATGGCGAGTTTCTCCATGGCCCGGCGAGCTGCTCCCACGATCTCAACTCCTTTCATCATAGGCCCCACGGTGGGCGCCAACTGTCGTGGGGTTGTCACGGCAAGTTCTTCCTCAGGGAAGATGAGTTGCGGGGCCATTGATGATTGAAGTTCGTAGGAGTTGTTAATCTCGCCAAAGAACAAGGATTTACCCAGGTTCGGCCCCTCTTGATCGAGGTAAAGACCTACTTCCTGCTTCGGTTTTATTGCTTGGACTAGTTCTCGATTACAAGGTTTCGACTCCTATCTGGGGAGTCGGTGACTATGGATCTCTCGATTCCTTGATTGCTTATCGATCTAAGGTCCAGGACCCCCCTTATAAAGGTGGCCGGGTCCCTGGATTTACAACTTGCACCGAGTCAGACTTGGACATGGAGTCCTACTCTAGGTCTTGGCCTTCCAAGTTAGAACTCCGGGTTGTAGTTGGATTCCTTCCTGATAGGTCCCCTCTTCGTGATGGGCTTTGGTCGGCTTGTCTCTAGCCCGGCCCATGTGACTTGATGTGCGACTCGGCTTTGGCCTTCTTGGTCTTGGCGGGTCTACTTTCCGGGTCCATGGGCCTACCTGTAAAGTATCCCCCCATCAAGACGCTCATTTCGCAGCCGGTTCTCCTCGACGGTCATCAGGATCTTCGCCATTGAGGGTAGCGGCGGTGCATCAGGATCACCGGGGTTACCACGACGGGTAGGAGCCATTCTGGAGATTTGGAACAAAGACATAGTTAGTAAGCAACTCCGAACAATTAGGATAGACCATTTGAGTCCTTGCAGATATGGAGAATTAAGATAGCACTAGCACAAAACAGATTTAGTCAACCACGGGTGGCATCACGTCATCGCGGCGATAACAAATGGAAACAACTGACTCAAGACTAACACCGGACGGTAGAACCCAAACCCCGAGAACCTAAACTTCGACACCAAGCATAAAACAAATAGAGATAAGAGATCAGAGTAGAGCGAGTTGAATGAGGAGTAAAAAGAATCCTAAGAAGGTTTTCACAACTCATTTTTAGGTTATAAATAATTTTCAAACTAGACTCGACATCGACCAATAGAAGTGTTTTCCTACAGGCAGTCCTGCTCTGATACCAACTTGTAGCGCCCCGACCCCAGAACTATACAATGAAGCTTTGTGCAACCGGTCATGCTACAGAATCGAAGGTTACTGGGTTTACCAATCCCAGGCCAAAACCTTTGGCAGGCGTGCTCGGAATGGATCATCGGCACGCAACACTTCGATCATGCCATAAGCTCAGACATAGCTATCATGTATAGTAGAGAGATCAAGACTTGTGGAACAACTAGGCACAAAAAAAATCCATATAGCAACTCATATATGAGAAAGATACAAATATTACACACAAAAGGTCACAAACCCAACAATTCATCATGCGGAAGCGAAGTAGTGTTGTCTAATACAACAAGATCCAAATATAGGTCCTAAGAGGCATACACATAATAAACCCAGCCAGCTTGTTCCACGGTCCCAAGCTGCCACCTGGGAACCCCGAACTACTCGTCGACGTCCACGAAGAACCCACCTGTGCGCTCGGTGTCGTCCTCCTCTGAAACAAGTAATAAAGCAACAAAGAGAGACTGATTACGACATACTCGCAAGTTTAGTAGGGAGATATAGGCCCAATGCTGACGGAGGCTCTAAAGCTGTATAATAGCTATTTTGCATAAAGCTAGATTTTCTTTAAAAAAAATGTAAAGACCCATGGCATCGACTACTCAGAATATTTTCTGAAAAAGGGATAAGAGAGTAACATTTTCCTTCGGTTCTCATCGAACCAAGATAGTACCAAGAATCATCTCATCTCCACCAAGGCACTCCCTCGAATCACCCTCGAGGAAATGAACCTTTTAAACACACGTTGAGTTGCAACCTTTAGCTGCCAAATTTTAATTCATTAGGTTATACTTTTCTATGAGCTAATCCGCCTTTCCCAAGATTTTTCCATAACCGTGGACACGGCTTTTTGAAAAGATTTACCCTACAGGGGTGTACTAATTTACCCACCGGTACCGACCGACCCCTTACCTGATCATTTAGCTCTCTTCCTTGGAAAGCCGGCAGGGCGGGCGCGGTTAAACCTTTACAATGTGTGAGACTATCCAAGGGTAATCGTGGCAACAGGACAAGTTTACCAAGCCTATTTCAGACCCTGCCCCCATCGCCACATCCTAGACACCACCATCCTCATCTTTTTCCTTTTTCCACCCACACACTCACACGCAAATGGAAATAGCAAACTAGAGGACCATTGGATACGCCCGCACAAATTATTCAGTTAGAGGGGATTCCATATGTCCCCACCATTGGAAGCACGCTCGGTTCTTGGTTCTAGCTAAAAGCACTCTCAGCCTAGGCGGAAGGAATGAGGCAAAACACCATCCCCAGATGGCAACTCATCCAAGCCTTTAAACAATTTAATTAAGTAACACCAGCATCCTCCATCTTGTCCGAACATTCCATCAATTTCATAAATCATGGAAATAAATAACGGATATCTAAGCAATTCCACTAAGCATAGCTAAGCATGTAGAATACAACATTTATATCATTTTCTCCGGCCAACACATCAAACCTATGGTTCATAGGAAGGGGAGCATGTGATGATTCAGGAAAAATATGCATTCATAGGATACTCTATTATTGACCCAAAAATTGTCATTGGAATCGCATGCAATATTATGGTGGATAAAATAAGTTTATAAAGCAATAGGATGTTAGATGCCAAGAAGGTTAGGTTATCTCTTGCCTTGCTACCGGGGCGCGTAGTACTGCTCGTCGAGGTAGGTAGGGGTGACCTCAACTCCGAAATCTATCGATACCCAAGCAAGACTAGAAGAACAAAATAAATCACACGAAGACAAGGTGCAATGCACAATCACGTGACGACATGACAAGATTATGCAACTATATCATCATAAGATTTATCTAACAATATTAAATGGAGTTCCAAATAATTAGTGCAATTATTTGGAAACAACAGCATATTTATTTTAGTGACCACATTATTTATAAATTATTAAATTACAAAAGAGGTGGCCTAAATATGCATGAACTTGACATGATTAAGTAGGTTTTGTTCTTCCGATCATTTTGATACCTTATTTGTAAATTTTCAAGTATCGAAGAATAAATAGTGAATTAAATAATTATTCGAATTTAATTTTTTTAATCATTTCAAGAAAAACATCAAATAAATATTTGTGATCATGATATAATATTAGCATGGTTTGATAGCAATTGAAGTGCTGATCACATTGATATTTTATCCTTAATTTTTGGTTAAATATTTCTCAAGTTATGAATTTTTCCAAATTAGGTAGTAGTTATGCCATTTTAGGAATTATTAGATAAACAACAAGAATATAAATTCAAAAGAACATTTCAATGAATCTAACATGTAGAGTTTGTTTTTCTGAACAATTTGATATTAGATTTGCTAAATTTGAAGCAATATTCAAATAGTTATTAATTTATTTTATTTTACTGTTTTTAATGTGCGGGCCGGCCTACAGATCGGCCCAGGCCGTTTCCAGGCCGGGGGGTGACCCGAGGCAGCCGGCCTCGTGGCCGGCCCAGGCCGGTACCTAGGCCGGGGCTATGCCTGAGGCGGCCGGCCTCCCGGCCGGACCAGACCGGTCCCTAGGCCGGGCACCTGCCTGAGGCTGCCGGCCTCCCGGCCGGCCCAGGCCGGCACGACCGGGGCGGCGCGGTGGTGGCCGACGGCGACGGTGCGATGGTGCAAGCACGAGCAGAGGGAGAGGGGAAGCGGAAAAACGCTAGAATGGATGCGGTGCTCACCCGGGAGCACGTGTGCTTGGTCGGCGCGGCGAGGGGGTGGTCAGCGTCGACGGAATCGGCCGGATTTGACTCCGGCGCGCAGCGGCCACGGAGGATGTAGACGAGGACGAAGACGTCGGCTCCGGGCCTCCCGGCCTGATTCCGCCGGTGGAGAGGGAGAGGGGGACACGGCGAAGCTCCCTACGGTCTTCGATCTGCGCGGGGAGTACCGGAACGACGGCGGCGTGCTCGACAGAGGCGGCGGCTAGAGTGGAGCTCGGGTGGGGAAAAGGGGCGAGACGAGGGGGGAGCCGAGGGGGGGGGGAATGGATTGAGGAGCAGGTGGCGATGCGCGTCGTGGGCGTCCTGGCCACGGGGGCACAACGTCCACGGGTGGGGGCGGCGGCATGGGCGCGGGGGAGGTGGCGTCATGGCGCTAGTGGCCATGGTCGCCAGTGTGACATCCATTTTCTGAACCCCCCCCCTCAATTAATTGAATTACAAAAAGGTCCAACATCAACCTTTACTGATTTAATTGAGACATTAAACTAATTTTATAAAATCTGGGAAAATTCACAGAGCCTCCCCTTGACCTTTAGAAGCTCCACCAAAATTGGTGTGGCAAATTAAAATGTTTTGCACACTATTTGTTCACAGGTTTTGATTATAGTCATTTTTGACAATTTCCAAAAGGTAATTATTTGGAGCACTTAAGCATTTCCAAAAATAGTGAAAACATTCATGGAGGCTCTCAGAATAATATTGAAGCTCCCCATGATTTTAGTTTGAATTTTTGGAAAGCTGAACTTGGTTTCAAAAATAGAATTTAATTGAACCAATTTTGGATTATCAAATTCATTTCTTATTTGGCAATATTTGGAATTTGAGAATTGGTTATAAAATGTAAACTTGGAACTTCCTAAACCATTTGGAAGTCCAAGAAGGATTTGGTTTTCTAAGTTGAGCAATTGCATTGGTTTGGATGTTTGGGAAATTTGTTTCCCCAATTTAAATGGTTTCAAAGTGAATTGTTAGAAATAGCAATTTCATATGGATGCCATGATGCAAACAAGAATGCAAAAGTGGAAAAATTCTTCGTATTTTTCAGTACAAAGCTGGGGCTGTTACACGTAGTCCCGTATCTTCACCGTTGATCTAAACCATCGACATCTGGTCTTGTAAAAGACAAGTACTAGAGAGCACCCACCAGGCTTCGGTAGGCAGACGGATCAGCGACAGTGGTGCCAACAGCTGAGAGCTTGGACTGTGTATCAACGGGAGTGGAGCATGGGTTGCACTCACTCATGCCTGCACGTTCAAGGATGTCGATGATGTACTGCCGCTGGGATAGGAACATGCCATCTGAGGATCGTGTAACTGCGACTCCGAGGAAATAATCCAATGTGCCAAGATCCTTGAGAGAGAACTCACGCTCGAGAGCCGTGATGGTTCTCCGAAGAAGAAGCTCAGATGAAGCTGTGAGAACTATATCATCGACATAGAACAACAAGTAAACAAGCTCAGTGTTGTTGTTGTAGATGAAGAGCGAAGGATCCGCTCGGGAGCTGACGAATCCGAGGCGCAGCAGGTGATCGGCGAAACGGCTATACCAGGCACGCGGCGCTTGTTTAAGTCCATACAGAGACTTATTGAGACGGCAAACATGGTCAGGTTTGGAGAGATCGACGAATCCTGACGGCTGTGCACAGTATACCGTCTCGGCAAGAGTACCATGTAGAAAAACATTGTTGATGTCAAGCTGATGAACTGGCCAATCTTGCGCGACGGAAAGAGAAAGTACAGTGCGGACGGTGGCCGGTTTGACAACCGGGCTGAAGGTTTCTCCATAATCAACACCTGCACGCTGAGTGAAGCCACGGAGGACCCAACGGGCTTTATAACGGTCCAATGAGCCATCCGATTTAAGCTTGTGCCGAAAGATCCACTTGCCAGTTACGATATTGGCGCCAGGTGGACGAGGAACAAGATCCCATGTCTGATTATTCTGCAGAGCACTGAATTCATCCATCATAGCATTGTGCCAATGGGGGTCCTTGAGAGCACCCCGGTAGCTCTTGGGTAGCGGGCTAAGAACATCAGCCAAAAGATTAATACGGTTAACCGGTTTAGACATGCCACGTTTGCCACGGGTGAACATAGAGTGAGTATTGTCAACCAGGGGAGGACCAACAGGGGCTAAAACCACGGGCGAAGTAGGAGGAACGGATTGAGAAGGAGGAGTGTGGGGTTCAGGTGTCGGTGGTGTGGTTGGTTCGGGTGGAGGTGGGGTTTGCGGCAGCGGTGTAGGTTGGGTAATGTTGGGTGGAAGGATGGGAGGGTGATCATCGAGAAAGGAAAAATCGGTGGATGTAGGTGTTGTAGTGGATTGTTTGGCAAAAGGGAAGGTATTTTCGTCAAAAATTACATGGCGAGAGATTATTATTTTATGTGTGGCGAGGTCAAGGCAACGATAGCCGCGATGGTTAGTGCGTGGAGCAAGTTTGTGTGGTGCTGTAGCGGAAAGATTAGGATAGCAAAGGCAACCGAAAACACGTAAATGATCAAGAGGTAGAGGGAGACTGGTGGGGGGATACTTTCCAGGTAGGCCTATGGAGCCGGAAAGTGGACCTGCCAGAACCCAAGAGGTCCAGGTCGGGTTGCACTTCAAGCAACATGGGCTGGACAAGGAACAAGCCGGCCAGCCCATTACGAGTCACCAGAAGGGAAAGGACCCGGCGGAGACCGGAGTCCCAATACAATCCGGAGTACCAACTTGGAAGGTGAAGACCTAGAGTAGGACTCTGTATTTAAGTGTAACTCGGCATAAGTTGTAAATCTAGGGACCCGACCACCTTTATAAGGGGGGCCCTAGATATTAGATTGACAAGTCTTACAAGCTCCCAAGAGACATCAAACCCATAGTCGCTGACTCCCCAGATAGGAGTCGAAACCTTGTAATCGAGAACTAGTCCACAACAATAAAGAACAAGCAGGAAGTAGATCTTTACCTCTAAACAGAGGGGCCGAACCTGGGTAAACTCTTTGTCCCTCGTCGAGATTAACCAGCTCCTGTGTACTTTGATCACAATGGCCCCACAATTAATCTTCCCTGAGCCTCGTCGAGATTAATCTTGTCGTGACAACCCCACGACAGAGACCACGAAGAGCCTCATATGGTGTACAATTTTGAAGGGTTTTGGTGGGGTGTAGGTTGAAGAGAAAAGTGGCGGTGTGGAGAGCTTCAACCCAATAGGTGAGTGGCATGCTTGCTTGGAAAAGAAGGGAGCGCACTATGTTATTTGTAGAGCGAATGACACGTTCGGCTTTGCCGTTCTGGGAAGAGGTGTAAGGACAGGACATGCGAAGGGTGGCACCGAGAGAGAGAGGAGAAATAGGTGAGCAGCGGTATTGTCAAATTCGCGACCATTGTCGCATTGAACTGATTGTACGGTCGTATTAAACTGAGTGGATACATATATGAAGGAGTGTTTGAGGGTGGAAAAAGTGTCGGATTTTGCGCGTAAGGGAAAAGCCGAAAAGTCCAAAGGTAATGAGTGAAATCATCTAGCGATGTCCATAGATCACAATGGATGAGTTGAAAAGGACGATTTGTATTAGTAGATGATGTATCAAAGGGTAGGCAAACATGTTTCCCTAATTGACAAGCATGACATAAATGATCATCCGTGGCGTTTTTATTACAAGGAAAAGAAAAAACACTTGCTAGGTGCGACAAAAGCTTGACTACTGAGATGTCCTAAGCGACGATGCCACAAGGTTGGTGACGATGTGGTGGTGGAGAGAGCATGCGTAGGGGAAGATGGCCACCAGAAGGGGTACAGGTCACCGGAGCTATTGCACCTGACGATCTCGGTCTTGGTGCGGAAGTCCTTCACAGAAAGACCAAAAGGATCAAATTCGACAGAAACAAGATTATCAGTGGTTAACTTACGAACGGAAATTAGATTTTTTATGAGGTTAGGTGTAACTAAGACATTGTTAAGAAAGAAAGAGTGGTTAGAGTAGAAAGGGTTGTGTGGACGATTTGTGCGATGGGAAGGGATTGACCATTGCCTACGATGACATGTCGGAAAGGAGAGTTAGAGGGGATGATGTGCGAGAGGTTACCCTGATTGCCAGTCATGTGAGCGGAGGCGCCTGAGTCCATGATCCACTCGTTTGATGATGGTGGTGTGAGACACATGGTGTTGAACACCTGCATGAGATGTCCTTGGTCGAAAGATGGTGGCGGAGCAGCATATGTCGGGGCACCTGGCGGAGCTCCTGGCATCATCCAGGGCATAGTTGACGACGGCACCCCTGGTGGACTTGGCATGGTCGACGGATGACCGTAGACCCACGGAGGCGGCGGTGACATCATGACATGATGGGCCTGTGGCGGACCTGGAAGAGGCGGGCACGGAGGCGGACCTGGCCACATCTGAATAGAGCCCGCCCAAGGGTTTTGCATTGAGGGCCAGGGCACCTGCGATCCCTTGGCTGACGTGGTGGAGTTGCCGCCTCGTTGCTCATTGCCGCGTTGCTGGGTAGGGCCGGAGTGGAGGAAGCGGCATCTCGCACCAAATTGGCAACTGCCTCGCTGCTGGAAGTTGCGGCATGGGTAGGGGCGGCGTTGAGGCGGCGCGGTTTCCGCGGGACCGCGTGTTGTTGGAGGCGTGGAGATGCCTCGCGCGACGAAGGCGGTCGGAGCAGGGGATGATGATGCAGACTGCTTCAGCGTGAGTTCCTCGAGCAGAAGGGACGAGCGCACGTCGAGGAACGACGGCAGTGGGCACTGTTTGAGGGTTAGGGTGCGCATGTAGGCAAGCCCTGAACCGAGGCCGCGAAGTGTGTTCTGCACGAGGCGCTTGTCGGTGATGGTTGTGCCCAAAGCATTGAGCTCGTCGGCGAGAAGCTTCTGCTTGCGACAGTAATCGGCCACGGTCATGGACCCCTGTTGGAGACCGTGGAACTCTTGCTCGAGGTAGGAGGAGCGGGTCTCGGCGTTGTCGTGGTAGATGTTGGAGAGACGCGTCCATAAGGAGTGTGCAGGAAGTGGCGTGGTGGTGTCGACGATCATGGCGAGAAGCTCGGGCGCGACGGTGCTGTTGAGCCACGATCGGACGATGGCGTCGTTCCGACTCCACTGTGGTGTGGGATTGGTGGGGTACTCCTTCTCATCTAGATGGTCTTCGAGGGCATACTTCTCGACGACGTCGGAGAACATGCCGCGCCATTGGAGGAAGTTGGAGGTGGAGAGCTCGAGGGTGACTGGAACGGTGGCGTGGACGCTTGGGAGCGCGGCCGCTAGCGCCCATAGGGCTGCTTTGGCGGCGGCTTCGGCCGCGATTTCGGTGGCGCTAGGTTGTGGCGGCGCCATGAGGAGAGAGGATCGTAACCTAATCTGATACCATAAAGACAATTGCAATTGTTGCACTTGGATTGATTGGATTCCTTGATGGGATTATATAGTAGTACAAGGAGGTGGCTTAGACGTAAATGAAAAGGATTACAACTTAAGAATAATCTAAACTAATTCTAAACCTTCTTAAATACGGCTGACTTGTAGTTCACGTCTAACAATGTCGTTACCTCCCTGGAGGAGTTGCATTTGGAGCCCATGATCTGCCTCGGTCTCGTGGCTCTCGCTGTAGGGTCGCTGTTCGCCTACTTTACACATGTGAAGCTGGTTTGGTGGGGATTCCGGCACCTTATGCGACATTCAAGCTCTCCAACAGCTGAGGACGATGACTTCAAGCGCCGACTTCAAGCGCCGCTCTGCATCGTCTTATTTAGCTCCAACGGCGTTGGTCGTGGATGTAATCTTAACCTGTTAGCTTTATTAATTTAAAGTTGGGCTCTCCGAGCCTTTGATCTAATAAATCCGTTTGGGTATATGCATCCATCTGTTGCACCAAAGCAAGCAAGAGCGTTTCAATTAATTCTCGATCTAATCGCGCCGACTCCTTTCTCATCTCCATGCACTCCATTGACCCCACTTCATTATTTTCCTCACAAGAGCACCATGATTTTCTGGCTCACCAGTGCCCTGGTCGTCGTACTGTTATAGCTTTCAACTCGAAACTGTTTGCTCTGTGTGGTCGATCGAAATCGATAATGATCAGTTCCGTGTATCTGTGAGAACATCGATGGCAGCCTGAATGAACTCGTAACGTTGACTTGGTTTTTCTTCGACGGCCGAACCGTAAAAATAGGAGATCAGGACGTGCCATGAGAGTAAACTTCAGTTATCACATAAGACAACTGAGAAAAAAAAAACGAGATCGGGCTCAACTACTCAAGGGAAGCCGAATTTTGAAAATTTCAAGAACTTCATTCTTTCGCCTGAATTCTTTTTGAAAAAGAGAAATCCAATTACATGCAGATGTATACTATATATGTATAAAGTTTTACAGAATAAAAAGTATTTAAAGTTGATATTTTGTACGTTTATAGAATACACGATTGTTACATCCAGAATTTTTTCAATTTTTCTGAAAACCCTAAATATATTTTTTGAATTTTTTAAAACACCAAGATCACTGAGCTCGGAAGCATAAAATCCCATGACGGGAGCTTCACATCAAAATGAACTCTCATTTTTCTCTTAACATCAAAGGTCTCTTGGTTCAAACGATTTTCAAAGCAATTTACAAGATTTCAATTCATAGGAATTTTTTCCTCGATCCATTTAGTTTAAAGCATGACTCCTCCAAAATTCTCATCGAATTTCTAGCAAGAGGTAAGACCTCTTGGAAATGTTCTTTTTGTCTATGACAACTATGACGTGTACGCAGTCTCCATAGAAAGTTCATGTGTTTTTTCTGAGATGCAACCAAACAACTTCTTTTACTCGTTCCTACGTTTTATTCCCACGTATTTTCTATTGTTGTGTTTTTCAATTCCTGCTAACCCAAAAAGGCGTAAGTTTATCTGATCTGACTTCTCGTGATCTCCGCTCCATACTTATATCTTCGAAGGCCATCTCTTTTATCATGGAGGTGTAAAATGGTATAACTTGCACCCATCCACTTCAACTTGTAAGGGCCTTTCTGTTTAGGCTTATTTTTGTCGGCACAGTGGAAATCAGGGTACAACGGGCCGGCCTGCCAGGGCCGACAACATTCTTCAGATGATTTTGCTAAGGACCAGGCTCTCCAAGCCTGACGAGCCTTGCGAGGGTTTTTCCTCGCGAGGCACCTCTCCTCCTCGCCGAGGGTTTTTCCTCGGCGAGGGACCACCTCTCCTCGAGAGGGCATCTCGGATGCTACCTGCAAATTCTGCTAAGGACCAAGTCGAAAGGCTCGGCAAGGCATCCTGCCTCGCGAGGGTTTTCCTTCCTCACGAAGCCAGCTCTGCCTCCGCGGCAGTGCGCACATGGGCTCTGCACCCACCGCAGAGTCACGGGCGCGCCAGCGCTCGGTGACGACCGTGCCAGCGCGCGGTGACGGCATCGCCACAGTTGCCGTTCTTATGTATAAAGCAGTCAACAATGCTGCACCAAGCAAAGGAGCCCCAAGAATTGCCACTTTGGTGATAAGGGGACCGTCTGCAGCTACCCTCCAAGGGCGACGTCACCGTGGGACACATCCCACCTCAGCGGCGCTAGCCCACCGTCCAGGTTGGACGGTGGTTTTTCCAGCTTTGGTGACACCGCTCCCTGGCATGGGACACATCCCACCTCGCCATGTGGCAACCCTTCCCGCCAAGATATTTGGGGGAAGAGGTCCGAGACACCTATAAAAGGAGGAGGAGCACGTTCGGGCAAAAGGTTCGGTTCAGAATCTTGGAGCTTAGATCAAACCCTAGATCTGAGTTCTGCGAGACTAGCAGTAGCCATTGTTAGCCACCTGGAGCTCGCCAAGCTCCCTTTGTACTGAAACCTCTCCAAGCAAGTGCAATACATCCGAAGCAGGACGTAGGGGTTTTACCTCTCCTAGAGGGTCCTGAACCTGGGTAATACCGTGCGTTCATCTCTGCAGTAATGTCCCACAGCGAGCTCGACGAGCATCGTCGCCGAGGCACGTTGAGGGTTGTTTGATTCCGTGTTCAGCCCCTTCGATCCATGTGAGACACACCCAGTTCCTGGGACAGTTCTCCGACATTTGGCGCGCCAGGTAGGGGGCTGAGGCGCGTATTCAACCTCGATACCGCCATGGCCGGCTCTCGCGCCGAACGTCTCGCTCGCCGGACGGCCAGCGCCGCCACCGCTCCCGCTGGCAACCCGCGCGGCCGCCCGCGCGGAGGTGCTGCTCCGGAGCGCCACGTCGACCCCGAGCCCCGCGTCGAGCACCCGGAGGACGACGACAACAACCTCCACGCCGAGGACGACCTCGGCGAAGAGGAGGCTTCCTCCCTGCACCCGTCGCGGGACCATGCTGCCTTCTCGCTAGGCCGCCCTGCGCCCAGCCCGGCAACTGCACTTCTCATGGCGCAGGAGCTGCTGCAGTACCGCCCCAAGCCGGAGGCCCTAGAAGCCTGGCTCAACCGCCTCTCCAAGCTCATCGGCGCCGCTCGCGTCGCCGCTCCCGCACCGTCTCGTTCGCTGGTTCTCTCTGCGCGCGCAGGGGACGTGGCGCACGGCGCGCCGCACGCACCTCCTCGTCACCCCGCGCCCGCTCCAGCTCCACCAGTTCCACCGCAACCTGCTCCCGCCGGGGCTCCTCCTCGCGACAACCGCGCTACATCGCACGCGTCGTCGCCGCATGACTGCCAAATCGTGCAGCGGGCCCCGGAGGACGTACGCGTGAGCATCAAGTGTCAGCAGGATCGCCACAACCGCGCCGTCCAGGACGTCGCCGCCGCGGGGCGCCACCTCCGCGCCACCCTCACCAACGGCCCGGTCACCTACGGCACGACGGCTGCGTTCACTCGCAGCCTCCGTCGCGTCGTCTGGCCGGTCAAGTTCAGGACGGATCTTCCTCCGCGTTACGACGGCAAGAACAACCCCCTGGAGTTCCTGCAGCTCTACACCTTGGCCATCCAGGCCGCAGGGGGCGACGACAAAGTCATGGCGAACTGGTTCCCCATGGCCCTCAAGGACTCCGCGTCCTCTTGGCTCACGAACCTCCCTGCCGAGTCATCAACACCTGGGAGGACCTCTGCCGGTGCTTCGTCGCCAACTTCAAGGGCATGTACGAGCGCGGCCTCACGTACAACGACCTCCGCGCCGTGCGCCAGAAGCCTGGCGATACCCTCCGCAAGTACATCCAGCGCTTCAGCCAGGTGCGCAACAAGATTCCCAACGCCACCGACGCACAGGTCATTTCGGCCTTCCAGGCTGGAGTCACAGATGTGCGGATGCTCGAGAAGCTTGGCATCCATGACAACATCACCACCGTCGTCAAGCTCTTCGACTTGGCGGACAAGTGCGCCAAGGCTGAGGAGGGCCGCTTGTTCGTCAAGAACGAGCCAGGGGACCCCGCCGAGGGATCCAAGAAGAAGAAGAAATCTACCGAGAAGCGCAAGACCACTGCGGTCCTCGCGGCTGAGCCTGACGCCAAGCAGCCTCGCGCTGCCGCTCCAGCCGCGGACCCCGAGAAGAAAGAAGTCCGCCCCTTCTGCATCTACCACAACAGGCATTTCCATGCCACCGAGGACTGCTACGACCTCAAGAGGCTTCGCGAGGCTCGCGAGGCTCGTGAGGCTAACGAGCAGCAGCGAGGTCGCGGCGGCCGCGGGGGGCGACGCTGGAACAACAACAACTACGACGACAACTACCAGCAGAACCCTCAAGCCAACGCCGCCCAGCCCACGAACGACAACCTCCCTGCTGAGACTCCTGAGGGCTACCAGGTGCCTCGCGGGGCCGCTTGCATCCTCGGCGGGGCTCAGGCCCCCAGCTCCAACCGCCACTTCAAGCAACTCGCTCGCGAGATCGCGGCAGCGCTTCCTGGGGTTGAGGCCTCCAGGCCCCTCAAGTGGTCCCAGTACCCCATTACTTTCGACTCCAGCGACCACCCCAAGTCCACTTCAACTGTTGGCACCATCCCGCTGGTCTGCACTCCCACCATCAACAACATTGCAGTCTCTAAGACGCTCATCGATGGGGGTGCAGGCCTCAACGTCATCTCTGTCGAGACTTTCGAGAAGCTGCAGGTGCCCTACGAGCGGCTCATGCCCACCAGGCCCTTCTCGGGGGTGACAGAGGGTATCACCACCCCTTTGGGGCAGGTGAGGCTCGCGGTCACTTTTGGCACACAGGCCAACTACCGCACCGAGCTGATCAATTTCGACGTCGCGCACATCGGCCTGCCCTACAACGCCATCCTCGGCTACCCCACCCTCGCCAAGTTCATGGCGGTGACCCACCACGCCTACAACCTCGTCAAGCTCCCTGGCTCGGGTGGCACCATCGTCATCCGCGGCATGGTCTCAGACGCCCTGTACGCTACGCAAGCGGCCTACAAGGCTGCCGCGGTGGCGTCACCCGCTGACGAGGATGAGGAACCCCTCCCGAGGCCCCCCGCGAAGAAGAAGCAGCTGTTCTCTCAGGAGAAGGCCGCGACGAAGCAAGTGCCTCTTCAGGCAAATGGCTCGGGGGCTAGCGTCACCATCGGCACCAACTTGCCTCCCAAATAGGAAAGCGTGCTCGTCGCCTTCCTCAGGGCAAACTCTGACATGTTCGCATGGACACCGTCAGATATGTCCGGAGTACCGAGGGAGGTGATCGAGCACCACTTAGCCGTGTGTCCAAACGCACGCCCCGTGAAGCAAAAGGCGCGGCGCCAAGCGCCAGAGAAGCAAGATTTCATCGTCCAAGAAGTAGAAAAGTTGAAGAAAGCCAGCATCATCAAGGAAGTTGTCCATCCCACTTGGCTCGCCAACGGTGTGGTCGTCCCCAAGCACACCGGAGGAAGCCGCCTCTGCATCGACTTCACCGACCTCAACAAAGCCTGCCCCAAGGACCCCTATCCCCTCCCGAGGATCGACCAGATCGTGGATTCCACCGCCGGCTGCGCACTCGTCTGTTTTCTGGATGCCTTCTCAGGCTATCACCAGATCAAGATGGCGAAGGAGGACGAGGAGAAGACAACATTTCTCACCTCTTGTGGTGTGTTTTGCTACGTCTGCATGCCCTACGGCCTGAAAAACACCGGTGCCACTTTCCAGCGCCTCATGAGGATAGCCTTGGGGGCTCAAATGGGGAGGAATGCAGAGGCCTACGTCGACGACATCGTGGTCAAGACCCGCGAGGAGGACACGCTCATCAAGGACCTCGAGGAGACCTTTGCCAACCTGCGCAAGATAAACATCAAGCTGAACCCCGCCAAGTGCGTCTTCGGGGTCCCTTCAGGCAAACTCCTCGGGTTCTTGGTGTCTCATCGTGGAATTGAAGCGAACCCCGACAAGATCAGAGCCATAGAAGAATGCAGCCTCCTCGTCGCCTCAAGGACATGCAGCGCTTAGCAGGATGTATGGCCAGCCTTGGCCGTTTCATCTCCAAGTTTGGCGAGAGGGCGCTGCCGTTTTTCAAGATCATGAAGAGATCCGGTCCTTTCAAGTGGACCCCTGAAGCAGCAAAGGCCTTCGAGGACCTGAAGAAATACCTGGCGAGCCCACCCATCATGGTTGCCCCACGCCCTCGCGAGCCTCTGAAGCTGTATCTTGTAGCCACTCCTCAGACGGCAAGCGCGGTCTTGGTGGCTGAAAGGGAAGAGACAGTCCTCGCCAAGCAGACCTCCGCCTCGCCAAGCCCAGAACTCCTCGACAAGGAAGCAGCCTCGTCAAGCCTCCAGCCTCATGCCAAGCCTCCACAAGTGGGGCCTCAAGAAAACCTCGACAAGGACTCCGCCGAGCCTGGAGAGGAGCCAACCGCTGCCACGCCAACGACTGCCCTCGTCGAGCATCCCGTGTACTTCGTCAGCACAGTGCTGCGGGACGCTCGCGAGCGCTAGCCATGCAGCAAAAGCTCCTCTTCTCGCTCCTCAGCACCTCCAGGAAGCTGCGCCACTACTTCCAGGGTCACCCCATCAAGGTGGTCACCTCATACCCCCTGGAGCAAGTCCTGCGCAACCCAAACGCAACAGATCGCATTGCAAGCTAGGGCATCGAGCTACAACCTTTCGAGCTGGAGTTTGACACCACAAGGGTCATCAAGGGCAGGGCACTGGCTGATTTCATGGCCGAATGGACGGACACGCGTGAAGAATAGCCTCGAGAGGAGGAAGCCACAACCTTAGGAGGGGCGGAGCCCAGCCACTAGACCATGCACTTCGACGGCGCCTTCGCGGCCCGGAGTGCAGGGGCTGATGCTGTCCTCACCTCACCGACAGGCGACAAGCTCTACTACGCCGTCCAGCTGTGCTTCAAGGACAACGACAAGGTCTCCAACAACATTGCTGAATACGAAGGCCTCCTCGCCGGGCTCAGAGCTGCCATTGCCCTCGGCATCAAGCGCATCCGCATCAAGGGCGACTCTCAGCTCCTCGTCAACTTCTCCAACAAAAGCTACACGCCTAAGGACACCTACATGGTGGCCTACCTTGAAGAGGTACGCAAGCTCGAGAAGCACTTCAGGGGTATGGAGCTCAAGCACTTCGGCTACCCCGTCCTCGCCAAATTCATGGCGGTGACCCACCACGCCTACAACCTCGTCAAGCTCCCTGGCTCGGGTGGCACCATTGCCATCCGCGGCGTGGTCTCGGACGCCTTGTACGCTGCGCAGGCGGCCTACAAGGCTGCCGCGGTGGCGTCACCCGCTGACGAGGACGAGGGACCCCTCCCGAGGCCCCCCGCGAAGAAGAAGCAGCTGTTCTCTCAGGAGAAGGCCGCGACAAAACAAGTGTCTCTGGAGGCGAGCGGCTCGGGGGCTTGCATCACCGTCGGCGCCAACCTGCCTCCTAAATAGGGGAGCGCGCTCCCAGAGGAGCAACACTTCATCATCAAAGAAGAAAAACTCCTGGCCACGCCAGTGTAATGAACACCTATTTCAGGTCATTCTGAACCTTTGCACATCGCGCCAGCATGTTTTGCGACTTCGGCAAAACTGTTATTACTGTTCATTCTTGCTCGTATGATCCCTCCTGTGTATCTCACGAGCGGGGGCTAGCAGGGTGCCATGCCACGGGATCATCCCGGCAGCGCCTAAAACCCAAGGGATCCGAGCTCTGAACTTGCGGGTCAGCTCTCATGCATGTCAACTCCCAAGGAGATCTGAACTCATGGGTCAGCTCCCGCGCACGTCAACTCACCAAGGATCACCAAAACCTTGGTGCCTGTTTTCTCCTCGCGAGACACACATGAAGGAACCTACGAGCACCATAAGATTCTTTAGCTATCTATTGCTTGTGGGTATGCCTATTTCTCCGAATGCAGGAAAACAGGCTCTCCAAGCCGCAGGCAACAACAAAGCGAAAACGCCTCGCCAGGGAACCAACACCCTTCCCAAGGCGAAAACACCTCGGCAAGCTAAGTCTAAACACCTGTTCAGATCTCTTCTCGCTGGTTTTCGCCCCTCGAGTCTCTTTTCTCTCTCCTATGCCTCATGGGCTGCTTGCACGTCAAAGGGGGGCCCCAAGCATCGCGCTTCGAGGCGCTCCTACTTCTCGAGGCCTCACGCACCCCCCGGACTTGTGGAGCACTGACTCGCACATACCGAAGCGGCGGTGGTGTAGCGCTAAGAGAGGGTCCTAAGACGTAGAGCGAAAAAGACATGAGGAGGAAGGACAAAGGCTTCCCGAGGGACATTCACAAGCACACCCAAATATAACTTGACAAGTTTTTACAAAGTTTACAATCAAAATGGCTAAGATAAATGTGCCCTTGGCACGTTCAGCTACAGGAAGGAGTTCAGGCCATCGCGCCTCCCGAGGTCCCCGCTCCATCCGCGTCAGCTCCTGCCCCTAGGGCACCTCCCTCGCCGTCGCCTTCGTCTTCGTCGACCAAGACTTGGTCGAATTTCTTGGCATACGCAATGGCGGCCTGCTTGGCGGTCTCCCGCGCTTTGTCGCTGATGGCGCGCGGTGGCGCCATCACGTCCTCAAGATCAAGTGAGGGCTGGAGCCTCACGAGGTTGCCGAAGACGTTGGTGACGGCGACGACAAGGAGGTCGCGACTCTCCTCCACGACACGCTTGTCGAAGCTCTTCGCGACTCCTTCAAGCTTTCCGAGGAACTGCTCGAAGAAGTGCGAGTACGAGGTCTCGTCGTCGGTCGCTGCGGAGAAGGAAGGGACGTCGATCCTCAGATCTCTCCCGACGGCGCGCACGCGGCTCACCAAGCTCTGGAGAATGCTTTGACGCTGGCGCGTCATGAGCCGGTCAACCTGGCGCTGGTCTCGTGCCTGCTCCACCAGGGCCGCGACCGGCCCCACCTGCTGCCGGAGCTCGTCCAGGTCCCTCTCCAAGGCAAAGGCGTTCCCCTCGGCGCGCGCCTGGGCCTCCCGAGAGACCTCGAGGCAGGAGGTCAACCTTTTCTCCTCCTGCTCAAGCTCCTTGACGTGCTTCTCGAGCTCCTTGCGCTTGGTCTTGAGGCGGTCCTCGTGCTTCGCGACCTTCTCGTCATACTCCTTTGAGAGGTTTTCGCGGACGAGTTTGACTTTGAGGTCAGCCTCTTCTTGGAGCCTCTTGTGCTCCGCCGCAAGGTTGGCCTCGTCGGTGGCCACCCGACCTTCACGCTCCTCCAGCTGCCCCTCGCGGGTGGCCTGGTCCTTCGTGAGCAGCTGGATCTGCTCCTCGCGCCGCTGCAGTTCCTTCTCCTGGAGGGCGAGCTCTTCCTCGCGCCGTTTCAGCTCGACCTCGCGAGGCGCCAGCTGCCCCTCGCGGGCGTCCAGTTGCTCGCGTAGCTCGTTCAGGCTGGCCTTGGCGGCCTCAGAGTCGGCGGCGAGTTTCTGCTTCGCGGCCGCCAGCTCGTCATGCTTGGAGGTGGTTTCCGCCTCAAGTGCTTCCCTGGCGGCGTCGAGCTCCTCCATCACCTCCTGCGCCTCCCGCTTGACGCTGTCGCGGGTCTCTTTGGTGAAGCGGATCGCTTCCTCGCAAGCCGCCTTTGCCGACGCATCTTGCCGGCGACACATCTCCACCCTCTCGTGGAGAAGCACCCAGGCGTCGCCAAGCCTTGCCCTTTCCTCCGCCAGGGTGTCTTCTTCCTTGGCGAGCTGCTCCTCCAGCCCGTCGAGCGCTCGCCGCGCCCGGTTGAGGACGATCCGGCAATAGGCCGCTTGGCGATGCGGCGCTTGCAGCGCCAAGGAGACTCCCACTCTGCTGCTGGGTGCAGTTCCCTCGACGCTTGTCGAGGCGCCTAGGGCATCCTGCCCCGAGCTTGTAGCGGCCCCCGCCGCGGCATGGGGGCTCGTGGGGGCGTCTCCCTCGCCGCCCGCGTCGAGAGCCCTCAGGGGGCTGGGCATCTCCTCGCCCCTGGCCCCGTCGCTCGGGGGCTCCGGAGGTGTCTCTGCCTCCTGCTACACAGGGGCGCCTCCGGCCCCCTCTGCAACGGCCGCGTCCGCCGCGGCCCCAGGCGCGTCAGCCCTTCTCGAGGCCCCCTCCTCTGGAGGCGGCTCCGCGACGATGTCCTCGTCCACGGTTTCCTCCTCCGCCTCCTGCTGGACTGGAGGAGTCGCCGCCCTGGTTGGCGACGCCGCCGCCTCTGCGGTATCCTCCTCCACGCGGTGCTCACCTCCAGGTGCTTTCCTCCGGCGACGAGGAGGACGCCTTCCGCATCGTCCGCTCCCAGCGCGCCGAGGAGGAGGAGACGAGCGACGGCGGGAGAGGGCGCTGCGAGCCCCGCTCCAAGGCGGTCCACGACAGGAGGGCCGCAACCGCGGGAGGCATCCCTCGCGCGGAGACAGGAGCGGCCCGGGAGGAGGCCGGAGCAAACCTCATCCAGCCTCCCAAGGCGAAAAAGAGGGTGTGGGTGATGGCTGGCGAGCAGCCCGCGGAGCCAAAGAGACGGCGGCTTGGCGGGGCTGGAGGGACCACCAGCGTCGCCATGGAGATGCCTGCAGCCGGCGAGCCGCAGCAGGCAGTTGTTTCTCCCGCGGTCGAGCACCGCGCGGAGACGGTGATGGCCGAGGAGGTCGTGGCCGCGGGCGCAACCGCTGCGTGACACATGTCGCGGCCCTGCCAGGCATCTTTGGCCCCTCGACGCTTCGCCTTCATCCATGGGCCTCGGCGTGCCCATCGCGGGCCCGGGGGCTACTGTCGGCACAGTGGAAACCAGGGTACCACGGGCCGGCCTGCCAGGGCCCGCAAGATTCTTTGGATGATTTTCGCTAAGGACCAGGCTCTCTAAGCCTGGCGAGCTTCGCAAGGATTTCTCTCCTCGCGAAGGGTTCTTCTCCTCGCCAAGGGTTCTTTCCCTTGGCGAGGGATCGCTCTTCGACAAGGCGTCTCCGACGCCGCCCGCAATTCTGCCAAGGACCAAGCTGAAGGGCTTGGCGAGGCTTTTCGCCTCGCCAAGCGCCCTCCTCGTGAAGCCATCTCTGCCCCCGCGGCAGAGCGCACATGGGCTCTGCGCCGTGTGCAGAGTGACGCGCGTGCCTACGCGCGATGACGACAACGCCGCAGTTGCCGTTTCCATGTATAAAGCAGTCAACAAAGCGGAGCCAACCAAAGCGGACAACGAGTATTGCCTCTTTGGTGACAAGGAAACAGTCTGCAGCTACACTCCAAGGACGACGTCACCATGGGCCACCTCCCACCTCGGCAAGCGCCAGCCCACTGTCCAGCTGGTCGGTGCCCCTTTTCAGCTTTGGTGACGCCGTTCCCCTGCCGTGGACCGCGTCCACGATCTCTACCTTTATGGTAGACCTCACCTTTACGGTGCACCGTGCCTCCTCCTTCGTCGCCATGTGGTAGCCCTTCCCGCCCAAATGTTTGGGCAGAAGAGGCGCAGGACGCCTATAAAAGGAGGAGGAGCACGCCCAAGCAAAGGGTTCGGTTTTTTGGAGTCTAGGAGCCTGCTCAAAAACCCTAGATCTAAAGACTAGCAAGTAGCCATTGTTAGCCACCTCGAGCTCGACAAGCTCTCTCCTTGTACTGTAAACTCTCCAAGCAGTCCAATACACCATAGCAGGACGTAGGGGTTTTACCTCCACAAGAGGGCCCTGAACCTGGGTAATACCTTGTGTCAATCTCTGCAGTGTCGTCCGCAGCGAGCCTGACGAGCACCGTCGCCGGAGCACATTGTGGATTGTTTGACTCCGTGTTCAGCCCCTTACACGATACCTTGGAGACACCCCTAGTTCCTGGGGACAATCTCCGACAGGCGGCGATCCAATTACGGAATCTACATGGGAAGCCCCTTCGATGGAGAAGATCAAGAATATACTCCCACCGAATAGAGTCGAAGGCCTTGCGAATGTCGAGCTTTAAAAGGAGGGCGGGAGTTTTGCTCCTATGCAACCGAGTGGCTAAATTTTTTACATATAGGAAATTATCGTGGATGCTCCGCTTTTTTATTAACGCACTTTGGGCCTTGGAGACAAGATCATCCATGAGGGGGGCAAGACGAAGAGCAAGAATCTTGGCGATGATTTTGGCAAGGGTTAATTAGATATATGCCACTGTAATTCATGCGGAATCGAGAAATGGCACTGCAATTTTCATCTTTCGAAAAATGCCACTGCAATTGTCAAGATTCTTCTAAAAATGCCACTTTCAGGCTTCGAAATATGCCACTGCAGTGGCATTTTTCGAAGGATGAAAATTACAGTGGCATTTCTCGATTTAGCATGAATTGCAGTGGCATATATCTAATTAACCCTTTTGGCAATGTAGTGGATTAGGCTAATAGGCCTAAAGTCGGAGATCTCCTCCGCACCCTCCTTCTTTGGTAATAGAGCAATGTTTGCGGAATTGAGCCAATGGAAATTTGCCACATGAAGGTTTCCAAAATTTGTATTGACTCTCATGACATCCGTTTTGATGATATCCCAACACTTCTTGAAAAAGGCTCCCGTAAAACCATCCGGACCGGGAGCTTTGTCACTTGGCATTTGGAGGATGGCAAACTTGACCTCCTCCTCGGTGAAGGGGTCTCCTAGAGCACTCAAATCCGGGTTTTCAAAATGTAACTCGTCCCAATTAAAATCACGTGACCTTGCCTCCCTAGTCCCAATGACATTCATGAAATGATCATGGACAATTCCTTCTTTAGTAGCATGATCGATAACCCATCCATTGTTGTGCCTGAGGCGGTGAATGTGGTTCTTTCTTCTTCGTGCATTAACCCGTAGGTGAAAAAATTTGGTGTTGGCGTCACCCTCCTTTAAAGTGGCAATCTTAGCACATTGTTTTTCCTAGCCCTTTGCACCACGGCCAACGCGATGACCTTTCTTTTGAGGCGGGCTCGAAGGTCATGCTCCTCATGGGAGAGGAGTCGTCTCTCTTGAGCGATGTCAAATTGTAGAATGATAAGAAGGGCGGCATGCAAAAGAACTTTCGTGTTGGAAAAGAGCCCCCTACTCCATGTTGTTAAATGTTTACCCGTCCGCAGCAATTTATGGAAGAGGATGTGACAAGGCTCGTCGTGGCTCATAGGCTCATCCCATGCGCTTTTAACTATGTCAAGGAACCCGGGGATGCGGAGTATCTTGGGCTAAATGGTTGAAAAGCAATTTATCTTTTGATTTTTGCCTTTTATCTTTTGATTTTTGCGCTTTTTCCTAGCTTTTCAAGCAATTTATCTTTTGATTTTTGCCTTTTAGCTTTTCAAACCCAAAATGCTAAACTAAATGGTTTCTGTTTCCAAAAATCAAAAGCACCTATTTAGTTGTTGTTTTTTTGGCTTATAAGACAAAGTTCAAAAATCCAAAATGAGACCAAACAAATAGACCCTAAATAAGTTTCGAATGAATCAGTACAACTTCTCAAGAGATTTGTTTTGCATAGAGCACCAACGTTTTCCCCAATCAAAATCCGATGTTCCATGTTCAGAATGTCAACAACAGAACTGTTACATGCACAACTAGAACATCAACAGATGTAATAACAAGCTTAGCGTCGAAATCATGTAGCTAATTAAAGCATGTAACCAATGGTTAATTTTGTACCGACGCGAGACCAGCGACTAATCGCAATCGCAGCAGTGACACCTCACAAATTAAGGGGAAACAGACGTCGCTGGGAAGGCGCCAACGGGCTCCGACAGCTCCCTTTACCAGAAGCAGCCCCCCCTGCGGTACCTCCTAACCACCATCACGTACTCGCATCATCTTTTAATCCGTCAAGTATCACATCACGGTGACAATATCAGCAATCCAGAATTGTAGATCCACAGAGGTCGCAACTTCTGAGAACTATTATCGATCAATTCACAAGAACATCACCAAAGCAACCTCGTAGCCTCGTAGGGTCACAAGTTTCTCGAGGAGAATACATCAAAGATATATGAAGATAAAGATCACATGTTGCTCTTAAGAAAGAGAGAAAAAACATGAGCACGAGTTCAATTTAAGAAAATTGACGCTATTGGAATTATCGTAGCAGTAAAACAGTACATACATGCTTTTTCATAAGCAGATCAATAGGGAAAGGCAGTTGAACAAAATAGAACAATATAAAAATTACAGAACAGTACGTCGGTCCTGGATCTTAATTACAGAAATCAACAGGAGCTACAGCGGAATGAGAAGTTGGATCATCGGCTGGGTGTTCTTTAGAACCAACCGACGTATACAACCGAGAACTATGTACAAGGAATGAGATGGTTAAACTTGACGACGTCCTGCAATAGCGGAAATTGGACGCCGGAAGAACATATGTACAAGGACTAGGAGGATCATATAAATGCGATTTTTTTTCCTTTCTCCTCATCTTCCTGCTTCCTGGCTTCCACTTAGTACTGACTTACCGTGGGTATCATAATTCACAAGAATCGTCGGTTATTAATCTTCACAGAATTATGGCTTACGAGTAACTGACCTGACCACCTTTCTCGTCGTGGTCTTGTGCGTTATTGATTACTCGTATTAATCGATGAGATCGCAGACCCAGCCGACGTCCGGAGCGGCTGCGATTGGAGCTCCGACGGTCGTGGCGGCGATGGTGTCTTTGCAGACGGTGGCTTCTTTGCTCAGCCTCTCGAACACCTTTGCGCGGAGGGCTCTGCCAGACTCCACCCTCTCCATTGGCTCCTCCTCGGCGATGAGCCCGAGGTCGAGGGGCTCCACGGTCAAGGTGGCGCCGCAGGCGGTGGTAACCGTGATAAGGGATGCTGGTCTGGTCGGCGTAGATGGGAGGCTGTACAGTCCGGCCGGGGATCTGGGGGATCCGTAGGCGCTGGAGTAGCCGGCCAAGAACGACCCGCCTGACGGGGCCGACCTCGGTGAGGCCAGACGGAGCTGCCGGAGCGAGGCCAGCACGTCGTTGACGGGCGACCCGACGCCCGGAGATGAACCGCGACGGAGCGCGCCGGCCGCGTCCGGAGAGATTGGCGGCGAGTCTGATGGCGGCGACTTTGTCGGCGAGACGAGCGTGCTGGTCGGCGAGGAGGACGACATGGCGCTCTTGCTGCTGAGGTAGCTCTCGAACGCCTGGCGGCGGAGCGGTGAGCCGTCGTAGGACTCGGCGAGCGGCGAGGAGGCCACGCTCTTGGGGCTGGAGCTGGACCCCTGTCCCTGCTGTTGTTGCTGCGGCACGGCGCGGAGCTGGTCCGGCGTGTGCGCGAAGAAGCAGACGCGGCGGCGGCAGGCCGTGCCGTCCTTGCAGGGCTGTGTCCGGTAGCGCGCCGGGTGCAGCCAGCACTCGAAGACCCCGTGCGCGAGCTCGCACGCGTCGCCGCGCCTGCAGCCGCCGCCCTTGCGGAAGTCCGGGCAGGACGCGCCGGAGTAGGAGTGCCGCCTCGGGTCCCTCCGCCGCGCCTTCTCCCCCGGGTGCGCGAACGGGCAGTCGGTCCAGTCGTGGCCCCGGCCCCGCGCGCACCGCCGCACCTTGAACTCGTACATCCGGAACTCGTCGCACGCGTACGCGTCCACCGCCGCCGCAGAGGCGTCCTCGTCGTCTTCGGCCGCCGCGTTCGAGGGGAGGTAACGACGCAGCGCGGACAGGAGGTACGGCGACACATCGTCGCCGGGTGCCGAGTGGCCGCCTGCCTCCGCGCCGCTCGCCACGTGCTGCCATGGCGGCGCGAGCGCTCCCTCTCCCATCATCATCATGCCGCTGAACGTCGGTCCAACGTTCGCGTTGTTCCCTTCGTCGAGCGGTGGTTGTCGTCTTTGGTCGAGATCTCGCTAACTCGGGTGATAGTCGACTGTTGCTCGGCTCGGCCGTGGACGGGGAAGATGAGGCGAACCGGCGGTCGCTTTATAAACTAGACTTGTAACCCATCGGGCAAGTTCGTAATAACCATGGTTAACGTGGGGACTGGGGAGCGATGCGTGTCCCGGCGTTTCGTCTCGGTGTCCTTGCTTTGCGGCGGCCGGCCGGCAGGTAGGCACGATCAAGAAGCTCCTCGTGTAGCCGATCTGTGGGGCCCAGGTGTAAGTGTTACGTGGGAGTGAAGGGCATGTGAGGCCGGACACGCGGAGTGTGCGGAGGGGGTCGTACGGGACGAGCGCATGGCCGCTGGCACGGGGAGGTGGAAGAGGCGCAGCGCGTGTGCCCCGTTCCAGGACACGTCGTGGCCTGGGGGTTTAGAGCATCTCCACAGGTTGCAACCACTGTAAAGCTTTTTTTAGGGCGTCGGACAGAAAAAACAGGTCACACCGGGGATCGTAAAGTATTTGTCCGGTCCAAAATCTGTCTGGCACCGCGAATAGGGCCTTCAACTTTGGGGGCTGCCTTCGCGGTAGTGTCCGGCCCGAGCCTCCGACAGATATGGCCCGCCCGTGATACACACAAAGTGAATGGCGCGAAAATTCCCCTACATTGTCGCGCCGGCCGCCAAAACCTCATCTCTATTGCCGCGCCGGTCGCCAAATCTTTCCTCCATTCTCACAAACCCCTCCCCTTCTAATGCCTCGCCGCCGCCGCCGCCCACACCTTCACCTTGCTCGTCGCCGCCGCCGGTGTGATCGTCGTCTACAACCTCTCGTCGGCTCCGATGGCGCCGGTGGGTCTGAGAAAGCCCATCCAAAGCAAATCCGCCAAGGCAAAGGGGTCGACGAGGGCCGTGGTGATGAAGTCGCCGGCGATGAAGGCGGAAGACCTGGAGTTGCCGTTCAACGAGGATGACTTGCGGTCGGCGGCGTCCGCTTTATGAGCAGGCCGCCGACTGCGCGTGAAATTGAGGGTAGCGGAAGTGGAGCTCCTCTCCTTCCAATCTGTAGGCGGCCCAAGCCAAACAAGCTCGTCGGCTCGCCCTCCTCGTCGATCGTCGCCGTCTTCCCCGAACTATTTCAACGATCCATCGTTGCCGGCGTTCCACCCATCGCGCTTCTCCAGTTCGCCGGACGAGGGGGTCGAGAGCCGAGGCATCGACCTCAACCAGGATGCCCACTTCAACTACTCTCCTGTGCTTCGTCGATCTGCAGGCACCGCGGCCATAGAGCCGACGCAGCTGTTCGGTGATGACGAAACAGACGTCGCGAATGTGCTCGGCGGAATGGCGGCTGGCAAGTTACGTTTTGATCATTTCTGTGTGACCGATGTTTGAGATGTGCATTTAATGATGTTGCCGGCAATTTGAACTATGCATTTAATGATGTCGTCGGCAATTTGAACTGTGCATTTAATGATGTTGCCGCTAGTTCGAATTGAATTTCATAACATTGATGAACTAGGATGCCCTGAACAATATTATCCGTGGCGAGGACGATTACGAACACCGCCGAGAGGATGAGGACGAGGAGGAGGAGGAGGGGGAGGAGGAGGAGGAGGAGAGCCAGGTTGTGCACGATGTTGAAACCGGCGGCCATATGAAGCTGCCGAAGGGGAATAGAGGCAGGACATGGAGACCAAAGGAGGATGTGGCTTTGTCTGTGGCATGCATGGGGGTGAGCCAAGACTCCATCATCGGCGCACAACAAAATAGTGCGTCGTATTGGACTCGAATTTGCAAAGACTTCCTCGAGAGGACGGCGCACCCGCCACTGAATGTGCCTTCGCAAGTCCAACGCAATGCGATGGGGGTCCATACGAGAGGCCGTCAACAAGTTCCATGGATGTTATGATCAAGTGAAGACAAGAAATGAGAGCGGCACCAACCAAGCCGACGTAGTAAGATGCTAAACCAAACCTCCCCTCTATTTGGCATGCACCAAAGTTTATATTGTTCGTCTAACATGTCTCTTTTAATTTAGTTGAAGCAAACTATTGAGTTGTATCAAGAGTTGAACAAGAACAAGCCCTTCAAATACATGCATTGTTGGAAAGTGCTTCAAGAATGTCAAAAATGGGGTGCATTGCGTGCGTCCATTAGCCAATGAGGTGTTGTTGATGAAACCCAAATTCCGGGGCCCGGGCCAACTCCACGGCCAACTGGGAACAAGAAGGCGAAGGTGGCGGCACACAAGGCCGGGGCGCCTTCTGCTCTACAAGAGTCTCTTGCCACGTTCATGGCATCCGCCAACGTTCTCAAAGAGAAGATGTACACCGCCAGCAACAAGAGGTGGGATATGTACTACACCGTTGACGTGGGCATACCCTCCGGGCACCCCACCATTGGCGTACCCAATGCGGCCCAACGAAGCCCAAGAAGCTACCGATGATTTCTTAGTGCACAGGATATGTAAAACCCTACCTGGCTGCATATATAAAGCTAGACAGGGGCACCCTTTGGGGGGAGAGACAACAGATAGACTAGACACCACACCCGCTACTGGCGGCAACATAGATGAGATCCAATCTCCACCACCATCGCCATCGCGGCCACCTTGTAATCGCCACCATGAATATAATCAGACAAGCAGGATGTAGATCTTTACGTCACAATGAGGGGCCAAACCTGGGTAAATCCTTGTTTGTCAGCCGTCTGATACTATCAGCGCGCCATCTTCCTCCCTCATACGAAACTCTAGGCATCTCACCTAGGGATTTGCCGTGGTAACCCCACGTCAATTGGCGCCGTCTGTGGGAAGAACGCGCGCTGGATCGCGATGTTGGCGGCTCCAATCATCAACAACGGAGACGACTCGCCATATCAGCGCCCGCGGACTCGACATCAACACTGTGCTCGCGGTCTAGCGATAAACTTCATCGTCAAACAAGCGGCGGCTGGTTCCCGACATGCTGGCTAGCACATCAATCCTTCCAATCGGCGTGCATCATCTACACCAAGTCATCGACTCCTGCACCCGCCGCCCGGCAGCTCTACGTCAACCTTGCCGTCGCGCCTGCAAAAGCCACACACGGTCCACCGAAATGAAAATTAGAAGATTCAATCTTCAACCATAAGCTTCATGATTTTGGCGGCGGCGCACATGACAAGTCTGGCGATCTATCAAATCACGAGACTGGTCGGCTACCAGCTCCATGTTCCGATCCGATCTGAGAAAAAAAAGCATCGCAGTACTATTTGGATTCGTACGTGCATCAAACACATCCATGTGCAGCACACTTTTCAAGGCAGTACATTGATACGTGTCAAACGTATCTATAATTATTGAGTGATTCATGTTAGTTTTGTGACATTGTCACATGTTTCTACTATCATTTTATATCATTTTAATGCATTTATCGGACTAACCTATTGACAAGATGCCCAGTGCCAGTTCCATGTTTTTGTGCTGATTTTGTTGCAGAAATTTACTTCTGGAAATATTCTCGGAATTGGACGAAAATTTACGACAATTTTTTATTGGACAAATGAAGACCGGAGCCAAAAGGGCGACCTTGGGGGCCACCCACAGGCCAGGGGCGGCCCCCTGCCGCGGCCCTAGGGCAGCCCGCGGGTGGGACCCGCCCTTGCCCTGTGGGCACCCCCTCGGCCGCCTCTGACGCCAATAAAATCATCCCCGACGAAAAACCCCTGACCCCCGAAGGATTTTTCCAAATATGCAACAGAGCTCTGCCGCCATCGCCGACAAGTTTCGGGGGTTCGGAAGGTCCTGTTCCGACACCCTGCCGGGACGGGGATCGACCGCCGGGGCCATCTCCATCAACACCGCTGCTTCCCGCGATGAGGAGGGAGTAGTCCCTCACCGGGGCTGAGGCTTATACAAGTAGCTATGTGGTTATCTCTCTCTTCCATGATGTGATCTTCGTTGTGATCATGAGCTTTGTTAGTGTAGTTGAATACATGATGTTTCCCTATGTGTAATGGATATGATGTTGCTCAAGTGGTGTTATTTAGTACAATTTCCGGAGCCACCGTTGTGATCATGGTAGCTCGGTGACAGGATGGGTGCCGTGTGTGACTCTATGGATAATAGATTGGAAGGATCTTCATCATGAGTTTGTTCTTTATTTGTTGGATTGAATAGATCATGAGGTTTCTTGATGCTTGTGTTATTGAAGAAAGAGACTATTCAAGAAATAGGTTGTGGTGTTTGTTAGTACTATCTTTGGATGCGGATAGTGACAGCATGAAGTGTCCATAGATGTGGAATACGAATTTTAAGGTGTACTTTTCGTAGCCCTACGCAATTCTCATCCTATTTGATCCACAAAATAATGATCTCCGAGTAACGTCTACCACGCATGTATTTTTGTTGGAACTATCATGTGTTTAATTATGTTAATGATGTTAAGAGTAGTCACTAGTGAAAGTATGAAGCCCAGGCCTTGTTTCCAAGCATTGATACACCATTTTTAGTAACTTTTGTCACTTGTTTGCTTGCTGCCATTTTTATTACAGAATTAAAAAATGACCTTTTACCATCCATATCACTTGCATTTTACCATCTATTCGCCGAACTAGTGCACCTATATAACTGGCAATTTTATTAGGTGTGTTGGGGACATAAGAGACTTTTTGTATCTTAATTGCAGGATTGTTTGATAGGGATATCTTTGACCTCTACCTCCCGTGGATTCGATAAACCTTGGGTTACTCACTTAAGAGAAATTTGCCGCTGTACTACAAACCTCTGCGCTTGGAGGCCCAACAAGTCTACAAGAATAGAAGTGTGTAGTAGACATCAAGCTAATTTCTGGCGCCGTTGTCGGGGAGGTAAGGTAAACGGCACTCACATCCACCAGCAACTAAGCTAATTTCTGGCGCCGTTGCCGGGGAGGTGAGCGCTTGAACGTATCTTCTTTAAATCTTGCAATTAAATCTTTTTGTTTCTTGTTTTTATTTCACTAGTTAGGCTTAATGGAAAACAACAAAAAAATTAGAGAGCTTTATAAAATTTATCTTGAAAATTGGTCATGATGCTTTTGAAGAGAAAATTAAAAAACCTATGGAACTTTATTTGCATAACAATCATGCTAATTGTTATTAGTATGATTTCTTTGAATGGCATTGTTGCTAATCCTATGGAAAATTGCAAGCTTGGGGATGCCGGTTTTGATGAATATGATCTTTTTAGTCCCCCAAGCTGGAAGGAGGAAATTTTCTTTGATGATACTATGCCTCCTATATATGATGATTACAATGATGATTATGATTGTGTTACTCCCACTAATACTAATGAGAAAGATTTTACTTATGTGGAGAGTAATAATAATACTTTTATGCATGTGAATCATAAGAAATATGCTTTATGTGATGGCTATATTATTGAGTTTTCTTATGATTCTACTGAAATTTATTATGAGAGAGGGAAGTGTGATTATATAAATTTTCATCTTATGAAGTTTCCCCTCTTTATGTTGAATGTTTTAATGTTGCACCTGCTTTGCCTTCCTATGCTTAATGCTTTATGCTCCAATGATTTATTTTCTTACAAGATGCCTATGCATAGGAAGAGAGTTAGACTTAAATGTATTTGATATTTGCTTCATGATGCTCTCTTTTGCGTTCCAACTCTTATTTTTATGAGAGCATAATTAAAATTATCATGCCTAGCTAAAAGGCTTAAAAGAAAAGCGCTTGTTGGGAGGCAACCCATGTTTTCTTTTCTTTCAGTTTGTTTTTGTTTTTCTCGAGTCATGAAGTTGTTGCCTCTGTAGCAATTTCATTGTATCTTTTTCTTTTAGTTTTTTGTGCCAAGTTTAGCCTCTAATGCATTGAAAGTGCGAGGTGTTGTTTTGCTGTCCAGAAACAGAATTTTGTCCTTCACTGTTCGAAAATCTAAAAATCCTCTAAATTTTATCTTTTTCTGAAATTTTTAGACAGCAAGCCTGAAACTTTTAGCTATCTTTCGTTAGTTTTGAATTTTCTTATTTGAGCTACAGAAGTGCCTCGAACAATTCGATCTTTACAGACTGTTCAGTTTTTGACAGATTCTGCTTTTATTTGTATTCGTCTCTTTTACTATCGTCAAATGTGATACTCTAGAAAAGGAGTGCCACACTGAGGCTTAGTAAACAGTAGATAATACTCAATAAAGTTGTTTGCAATTTGTCTTGAGTTGAACACATGATCATTTTTATTTAAGGGCACAAACCCTCTAATCAAAATATGAGAAGTTTTGTGTGAAGTGAGTTTTTAAGTTCCAAAGGAGAGGAATATGAAGAAATTGAGGATGGGTTAGAGCTCAAGCTTGGGGATGCCCCCATGGCATCCCCTATGAATATCAAGAACCATTAAGAGTCAAAGCTTGGGGATGCCCAAGGCATCCCCTCATCTTCATCGACTATCATAAGGTCGTCTTCGTTGAACTTCGTTTTTATCACTTTACATATTATGTGCTATGCTTGGAGCGTCTTTTTACTTTCAGTTTTGTTTTGTTTGTTTGCTGGTCATATGCTTGTTGGATCCTTGCTTTGTTCGTGTGGGAGAGAGACACGCTCCGCTTTTTCATTTGAATACTCCTTTGCTTCGCTTATATCTTGTTGAGTATTCTTAACTACTGTTTGTTTGCTAGTAAGCTCTCGCTTTTAGCTTTTATCTTGTTTAGAGCTGCTAGTTGTTGATGTTAAACTCTCTTGTTCTTCACTTATATTTGTTAGAGAGTTGCTATGGTTGCTTGTTTAATTTGTTAGAGCGATAAAATGCTATCCATGTGATATTGAAATGAAATGAAATCCTGCGTAGTCTTGTAGATCATAGTATGGATACTTGATGCTTCTCATTTGTTTTGAGATATTAGGATGAATGCTTAAGCTTGCTGGTTATTTGAGTGGAATTGATCAGTAAAGAAATATTGTTAAAAACTTGAAACTATGTGGTGTTTCGTAGTTGTTAATTCTTTAAGCTAATCTTTCCATCAAAAGAATTGTTTGGTCAACATTGGAGACGGTGTGAAGATTTTATGGTTATGATTGATAAATGTCTTATGCTACTCTGTTACCGGTTAATTTTAAATGTTTGCTTCAAATACCTTATTTGCTAAGCCCAAAAATTCGTACTGAGTGTATGGTTCACTCGTGCATCCAAAACCCAAAACCAAACTATCTTGCCAGCTGAGTCCACCATATCTACCTATGCATGGTATTTCCTGCCATTCCAAGTAAATTTGTCATGTGCTATCTTTAAAAATTCAAAATACTCCTTTTTGTGCCTCTGTTTTTAAGCTCATGAGGGAGCAGTAGAGAGCTAGATATAACTTGTGACGAGCAAGGTCATTTCCCCCCTTTCACCCGGTGTCGATGGATTACGTCTTCACTAGAATCAACCCGAGAGCAGCTTAAGCAAAATATAAATATAACTCACCATTCTGCTCCGCGCAATGCAAATCTGAGAAATCAGCTCAAACATTGGACGTGGTGAAACCGAGGAGAAAGAAGAGCATACTCGCTCCTCTAAAAACCAGCTGCTCTCACAAGTCTAAAAAACCTTGCTTGTTATGGGGGACTAGATAGCTTCTCTGTTGTGAAGACGTTGACGAAAGCATGCATATCTCAAAATTGTTTAACTTTTGTTTCATAAAAAAAATAAAAAACTCTAGCACATGACTAATCCCTACTTCCCTCTGCGAAGGGTCTTTCTTTTACTTTTAATGTTGAATCAGTTTTCCTCTTCCTTCTATCTCCATCAAAGCAAACATCTAGCATTGACCCTGGGTATCATTGATCATATTGCATTGTCAGATTAAACATTCATCTTTATATTGACTTTACCGTTGGAAGTTGAAGCTTTTTGCTAAAACTTACATCTTCTTTGTTTTGATTCTCAAACACTTTTTTCATGGAACTATTAACTTTGTGGATTAATCAAATATGTGGATCACATTGCTTTCATGTCTTTAACGTACTAATTATGAAAAGTTTTGTTTGAATGATTCAACTTGGTTATTCATTGCTTTCTTGCTATCAACTATAGACAATTGTTTTGTATCACTTTATTCACATCCTATGCTTTACATTACTATCTTGATCACGATTGTGTTGGTTGCATGTCTCATCAAAAATTATTTTGTTATCACTTACCTACTCGAGGACGAGTAGGAGTTAAGCTTGGGGATGCTGATACGTGTCAAACGTATCTATAATTTTTAAGTGATCCATCCTAGTTTTGTGACATTGTCACATGTTTCTACTATCATTTTATATCATTTTAATGCATTTGTCGGACTAACCTATTGACAAGATGCCCAGTTCCAGTTCCCTGTTTTTGTGCTGATTTTGTTGCAAAAAGTTACTTCTGAAAATATTCTCGGAATTGGACGAAAATTTACGACAATTTTTTATTGGACAAATGAAGACCGGAGCCAAAAGGGCGACCTTGGGGGGCCACCCACAGGCCAGGGGCGGCCCCCTGCCGCGGCCCTAGGGCAGCCCGCAGGTGGGACCCGCCCCTGCCCTGTGGGCACCCCCTTGGCCGCCTTCGACGCATATAAAATCATCCCCGATGAAAAAACCCTGACCCCCGAAGGATTTTCCCAAATACGCAACCCTGCCGGGACGGGGATCGACCGCCGGGGCCATCTCCATCAACACCGCTGCTTCCTGCGATGAGGAGGGAGTAGTCCCTCACCGGGGCTGAGGCTTATACAAGTAGCTATGTGGTTATCTCTCTCCCATGATGTGATCTTCGTTGTGATCATGAGCTTTGTTAGTGTAGTTGAATACATGATGTTTCCCTATGTGTAATGGATATGATGTTGCTCAAGTGGTGTTATTTAGTACAATTTCCGGAGCCACCGTTGTTATCATGGTATCTCGGTGACAGGATGGGTGCCGTGTGTGACTCTATGGATAATAGATTGGAAGGATCTTCATCATGATTTTGTTCTTTATTTGTTGGATTGAATAGATCATGAGGTTTCTTGATGCTTGTGTTATTGAAGAAAGAGACTATTCAAAAAATAGGTTGTGGTGTTTGTTAGTACTATCTTTGGATGCGGATAGTGACAGCATGAAGTGTCCATAGATGTGGAATACGAACTTTAAGGTGTACTTTTCGTAGCCCTACGCAATTCTCATCCTATTTGATCCACAAAAGAATGATCTTCGAGTAACGTCTACCACGTATATATTTTTGTGGGAACTATCATGTGTTTAGTTATGTTAATGATGTTGAGAGTAGTCACTAGTGAAAGTATGAAGCCTAGGCCTTGTTTCCAAGCATTGATACACCGTTTTTAGTCACTTTTGTCACTTGTTTGCTTGCTGCCATTTTTATTACAGAATTAAAAAAAATCACCTTTTACCATCCATATCACTTGCATTTTACCATCTCTTCACCGAACTAGTGCACCTATACAACTGACAATTGTATTAGGTGTGTTGGGGACACAAGAGACTTCTTGTATCTTAATTGCAGGGTTGCTTGAGAGGGATATCTTTGACCTCTAGCTCCCATGGATTCGATAAACCTTGGGTTACTCACTTAAGGGAAATTTTCCGCTGTCCTACAAACCTCTGCGCTTGGAGGCCCAACAAATCTACAAGAATAGAAGTGTGTAGTAGACATCATACATGAAGTACCGAGAGGAATTAGCTGATCATCTCACGACATCAGATAACACACGATGACTACCTGCGATCATCACGGACTCGCCGTCGTCGACTCTGCCCATCACGGACAACCGCGATTGACATCGACCCGTCGCGGACAACTTCGGCCTCGCCAGCATCGCGACCGACTTCATCGACACCACAATTGTCTACAACTTCGCCCAGTCTAACTCGGACCGCGCCGTCTTTGACGAGCCGACGGTCCGTAGATATTCTTCACATCATCAACAACGAGGTAATCGACAGGCCGGCCATCAGGTCAGGCAGACTCGACATCCCCTCCTGTTACACCGACTCCGCCATGGACATCAACAACACGTCGTTCCGGCTTAATTGCCATACAACCTACGCGTCATCAACAACTAAGTCATTTTCGTATTTAATTTCTTTAATCAATAAGGTCAATTAGCCATACATATATAATATTTTCTGGCCGCACCCGACAGTCGGGGGCTGCGCCACATAGTGTACACAGATTTTTTTCCTTTCAGCTATTGCAGATGCACCACCCGCTGATTCGACAAGATGGACCCGAGGCTGAGCGTTGCAGATGCCGCGTCGACTCTAGTCCGCCGCATGACTCCTCCGCGTCGAATCCGGTCCACCGCATCGAGACCGTCGCATCTACTCCGCCGCGTTGACTCCGTCCGTCGCGTCGAGTCCCTCAGTGGGACACCCGATACAACATCGCCTCAGCGGCACCTGATACTACATCAGGTCAGCGGCACCCGATACTCGAGGGCTACACTGCATAGGCCTTATGACTACATCGCCTCAGCGGCTCCTGATTCTACATCGGGTCAGCGGCATCCGATACTCGGGGGCTACGCTGTACAGGCCCAACAACTCATCAGCTCAGTGCACCCGATATTACATTGGGTCAGCAGCACCCGATATTTGAAAAACTAACAAGCACTCGAAAGGTTATTGACTCCGGTCTAACCCGAGCAAATAAACAAATTACCCGAGATGAATCAGATACAATTGACCCTCGGATGTTGCACTTTACCGTGCAAAGGTAAGACCCACCGATTCGTCGTGTAGGGCCGGGGCCAACGGCAACAGGTGAGGTACCTGACAACTATGCCGCGCCAACAGGCGTGATGAAAATCCCGACGGACGCGTTGGGTACCCTTAAAAGCTCAGTTCGACTCTGTGAGACCTCAAATATGGCCTGACTCGAATGGTCTAGCTTCCGGATTCGAGCCCGGGGACTCGAGTCTGACGTAGGCTGGTATGGCTCGTGCCCAAGAGCACCTAACTGGTCCCGATACTGTCGAGCGAACCAGGCCTGCCATGCCGAACATCCTACGCAAAAACGCCCTGCGATACGGGTACGAACACATTCCCTGAAACTATAAGCTGCACCTGGAAAAACATTCGACTGTGACTCCCTGCCAGACTCTTTGAGTCCTACACTCCCATCGGGAGGGCACTCGCGAAGTGCTCGACTACAACCAGAAGCAAGAAACATTGAGCCTATGCCCAAATATAAATAGTTGAACATAGCCTCGGGGGCTACTCCCATCGGGAGCGCTGGACGCGCACCCGACAATAATTGACTATATTACACTCTCAAAGTCGGGTTCTCTATAACCCACACCGGACTTATCAAAGTCGGGCTCTCTATAGCCCGCACAGGACTTTTCAAAGTCAAGTTCTCTATAACCCGCACTGGACTTATCAAAGTCGAGCTCTCTATAGCCCGCACAGGACTTCTCAAAGTCGGGTTCTCTATAACCCGCACCGGACTTATCAAAGTCGGGCTATCTATAGCCCACACAGGACTTCTCAAAGTCGGGTTCTCTATAACCCGCACCGAACTTATCAAAGTCGGGCTCTCTATAGCCTGCACATGAATTCTCAAAGTCGGATTCTTTACACCCGCATCAGATTTATTATTATCATCAGTTTTCTTACGCTCGCACCAGATTTCTCAAAGTCATCAACGTACCCGACACATCGACTACGCCTACTCGACATGCTGCTCTGAGTCTCTGCCCGATTCTTCGAATCGACCAGACACTCGGGGGCTATTGACGTGGGCATACCCTCCGGGCACCCCACCATTGGCGTACCCGATGCAGCGCAACGAAGCCCAAGAAGCTACCGATGATTTCTTAGTGCACAAGATATGTAAAACCCTAACTGGCTGCATATATAAAGCCAGGCAGGGGCACCCTTTGGGGGAGAGAGACAACAGATAGACTAGACACCACACCCGCCACCGGCGGCAACATAGATGAGATCCAATCTCCACCCCCATTGCCATCGCGACCACCTTGTAATCGCCACCATGAATATAATCAGACAAGAAGGATGTAGGTCTTTACCTCACAATGAGGGGCCGAACCTGGGTAAATCCTTGCTTGCCAGTTGTCCGATACTACCAGCGCGCCATCATCCTCCCTCATACGAAACTCTAGGCATCTCACCTAGGGATTTGCCGTGGTAACCCCATGTCAACTGTGCAAGGACACAAGATGAAGGAGCTGCAACAGTCAAGGAGGGTGAAAGAGATGAAGATCAAGGAGATGCAAGAAAACGAGGAGCTCAAGATCATGGCAACGGACACGTCAAACATGCCACCGGAATGGCAAGAGTTCTTTGCCCAGGAGGTCGCACGCATCATGAAGGTGAGGAAACAACGGGCCGAGGATGCCGACACCCAAGAAGAATGATTTCCATGTGACCCCGACGTCTAGACTTATTTTGGTGGCAAAACTTGTTTATGGCCGTGCATGTGTTGGCCGGTGAGGCTGTTGCCCGTGCCTGTGTTGGCCTGTGAAACCATTTGGCTGTGCCTGTGTTGGCCGGTGAAACCATTTGGCCGTGCCTGTGTTGGCTGGTGAAACTATTTGGCCGGAACATTCGTGACCGGCCGGCTTTTGTATATTTTGGGTTCTATTTGATCATTTGCTTTGGGGTCCGGCCGTTTAGGGAGTGCCGGTGTGGGAGGGAAAAAAGCGCCGGACAAGTCTCCGACACCCTCCAATTGGGCCTCCAATGGAGGTGTGCCGGACACAATTTAGGCACCCCCGGTGGAGATGCTCTTAAGCATCTTCCGGCATCTCCAAGCTATCCTTCGAATTTAGGGGTCTATTCGGTGGTATCGGACTTTTCATATAAGTCAGGCTTGGTGTTCGTGAATATAAAGATTATTTTAAGCTGGAGAAAGATAGGATCGGGCTTTTTTGGATTCTCATTCATTCAAAAATACACAGCAACTATACGATGTCTTGCATATGTAATTTATGCGGATTCATTGGATGACTAGTATGTCTTGCATACGGAATTTCCGCGGATTCAAATAAAACAGACACGGCTCGGCTCATGGCACAAAGACACGCGAGAAGATTTCTTAGAATGCTTTGAAGCATTGCATGCATCGGATATGAAAGTTTTACTCATTCGTTTGGTAGGGGATGTGTAAGAATTCGTGCGATTCGGTCTAACCCCTATTCCTCTATCCTCTTCCGTAGTTCCGCTCACAATGATCTTTGAGGCTAGGGGTTAGGGACCAATTTATAGTGTGCTAATTCCAGTTTGAGTCAAACTGTGCAAATTGCAGATAATTCCAGATAAACTCTGTTTAAACAAGAGTTCAGGCTAATCTAATCAACCACGATCACTAGTAGCCTATACGGACTCTCAAACTGCAATTTTAATCCCATGCACGTACGTGTGAGTCGCACGCCGAATTTGAATACAAAATCAAATTCGCAGGATTTAAACAATTCAAGGCGCCAATCCCTCGAACAACCTAGCGTTCCATAATATGTTGTGCCCAGCTAAATATACAAAATGTATAATATTATTCCAGCATTAATAAACACTGTATTCCAACATATATGTACCGGCTTCCTTGAACACAATTCCATTCAAGTCATATCAAGCAATATTCAATGCAATGGTAAATTCTATATTGAGGTAATAATATTCCAAGAGATTAAATATGTAGTACGTACGTATAAATGTTGCAAGCCACAACATAAAATTCCTACAGGATGTATATAAAGGAGGACATCATGGAGCTTGCAGTGTTGTATCTAAGGTTGTGGCAGATTATGATCTGTGGATTTGGCACATATTTTTCCGCATGGCCGTTTCTTAGAATGGTATCAACGTGCTGCAACGCTCTCCGATATTTTCCAGACTTGCTGAAAGCTTAGCTCCAGAGTGCAACTGTGTGATCAACGATCACTAGTACGACAAGGGGTACTACCTAGCGGATGACACCTATCTAAAATGGTCTACATTTGTGAAGACGCTCTACAACCCTGTTGGTGAGACAAAGAGTCATTTTAAGAGTGTCTGGAAGAGATGTGGAGCGGGTATTTGGTGTGTTCGAAGCCAAGTTTGCGGTCATTGATACTCTTCTCTATCAAGGTCGCTAGATCTGATGTGGGAGATCATGAATGCTTATGTTATCATGCAAAACATGACCATCGAAACTAAGCGAGATGTGAACATGGTTTTCAATAAGTCGTTTGACTACCAAGGCCCCCTTATCATGTCACAAGGGCTGCTCATAACCAAATCGAACCGAAAAAATCCCAACCGTAAGTGAAATTCCGGTATTTGCGGCTTGTGGTTACAGTTTCAGTTAGCAAAAGTGCTAACCATATTTCATTCGGTTAATCCGGTGTAAAATGAAAAACCACTGGTTAACGGGAAGAAATCGAAAACCCAGCCCAGCAAACAAATTCAAGTATGAAGCCCAGCCCAACTTCACGCACACCTTTTATATACTGCATATGGTGTACATGTTTCACTAAAGTCGACCCGCCCTACTTGTTAGGATGTTGTATCAGGGGCGGCGGCAGGGGTATGCCCCTGTATTCACAGGAATACCCAAGATCTGGACAGAAAAAATGTATATGTTAGCCCCGCAGGCCAGCACATGAAGGAGCAAACGAGTAGGCCCAGCCCATGAAATCGCACTCCTCAGCTAAGCGTTCGCTTGTTCCCAGTTTCGCTACGCCTTGCACGCATGAGCGAAGACAGCCTCAACGTTCTTCTTTTCCTCATCACCTCGAGACGCAGGCACGCAGCGCCGCCGGAGCCAAGGAGCGCCGATGAGCAGCAGCTGAGCAGCCGGAGCAGGGACGAATGACCCTGGCGGCGGCGCCCCCGCCCGCCCCTCCTCTTCGCCCCCGCGCCGCGACATAGAAGCACAACTCCGACCTCGCCCCCAATTTGGAAATTTCTTGATTTGCTCTAATTTACTAGATGCAAGTAGTCGATCTATTTCACAGATGCAAGTATTTAAATTTATGTTCCCCTTGTTTTCCAAACGTAGATGAAGAAGATGGGATATCATCACTTTATCAATCAAAAGGTACTTATATATTCATGCCGCTATTGGTTCATACATTGAAATATTGCTATTTCGTTATGCTAGTATTGTTTTATTCATATATTGCTAGTGTTGTGTTGTTTGGTTCATATACTACATTTAGAGAAAAAAAAATTGGGGACTACCCAGGCTTCAGTTCCTGGCGCCACCACTGTGTGGTATCCTAGGTAAACTAACCAAAGGTCACGATTTCAACTTCTACAGTATTTTTTTTTGCTCTCTGCCATAATTAACTAAAGCTTGATGCCCGGCTAGCTACGAGCATTCTCAGGCTATCTGCTATGAGTCTGCCACTGCCTTGTGGGCCTGCCTGTGTGCATGCGTTTGTTGCACCTATCACACCCACGCTCCATCGATCTGGCCACGCGTCCAAGAACAAACGGCGAGATATGAAGCTGACTTGAGGACCCGCCTTAGGCCGAAGCATAGCAAAACCCGAAGCGCTCTGTCCTCTCTCGCAGGCACAGCTCCTCCCGGCTCCTAGGGTTTCCGCCGTCGCCGCCGCCATTCGCCCAGCCGCCGTTCCCTTCTCTCTCCCGCTCGCCCGCCATCACTCATGCCCCATCGCTCGCCCTCGAGTCCAATGAGCTGTCCAACTCCTCCTCAGCATTCACATTTTAGCCGCGACCTCCACTTCTGCCTATCTGCCTGAGTAAGTGGTGTCGTCACCATCCACCTCGTACAGCCAGAAGGGAGGAGCGGCGGCGGAGAGCAGGGAGCGGGAAGGAGCATCAGCGACGAGCAGGCAGCAGGGAGGGGAAGACTGGCGCGTGGTCGCGAGCTAGAATGCATGTCCATCCTGAATCGTGCGCCGCCGGCCGGAGGGACTGCTACGCCGCCCGTCGTCGCATGCGTCGCTTCCTTCCCCGATCTAAAAGGTAATCCCGCTGTACATGCCAACTGTCTCACTATCATCTCTCGTTTTCCCTTTTTTGTTTATGGAGCAAATTAGAAGGTTCAATCAGGGCTGGACGTGCAGTACGCCATCCCAATTCGCCCTGCCGCCGGCCGGACTAAATAATGTGTCGTCTCCTCCTCAATTTGTTACGGAATTTAAACATGTACTTCCTTTACAGGGAAACTGAGAGAGGATTTAATTAAAGCTTGATGCCCGGCTAGCTACGAGCATTCTCAGGCTATCTGCCGTGAGTCTGCCACTGCCTTGTGGGCCTGCCTGTGTGCATGCGTTTGTTGCAGCTGTCACGCCCACTCTCCATTGATCTGGCCACGCGTCCAAGAACAAACGGCGAGATATGAAGCTGACTTGAGGACCCGCCTTAGGCCGAAGCATAGCAAAACCCGAAGCGCTCTCTCCTCTCTCGCAGGCACAGCTCCTCCCGGCTCCTAGGGTTTCCGCCGTCGCCGCCGCCATTCGCCCAGCCGCCGTTCCCTTCTCTCTCCCGCTCGCCCGCCATCACTCATGCCCCATCGCTCGCCCTCGAGTCCAATGAGCTGTCCAACTCCTCCTCAGCATTCACATTTTAGCCGCGACCTCCACTTCTGCCTATCTGCCTGAGTAAGTGGCGTCGTCACCATCCACCTCATACAGCCAGAAGGGAGGAGCGGCGGTGGAGAGCAGGGAGCGGGAAGGAGCGTCAGCGACGAGCAGGCAGCAGGGAGGGGAAGACCGGCGCATGGTCGCGAGCTAGAATGCATGTCCATCCTGAATCGTGCGCCGCCGGCCGGAGGGACTGCTACGCCGCCCGTCGTCGCATGCGTCGCTTCCTCCCCCGATCTAAAAGGTAATCCCAATGTACATGCCAACTGTCTCACTATCATCTCTCGTTTTCCCTTTTTTGTTTATGGAGCAAATTAGCATGTTCAATCAGGGCTGGACGTGCAGTACGCCATCCCAATTCGCCCCGCCGCCGGCCGGACTAACTAATGTGTCGTCTCCTCCTCAATTTGTTACAGAATTTAAACATGTACTTCCTTTACAGGGAAACTGAGAGAGGATTTAACTAAAGCTTGATGCCCGGCTAGCTACGAGCATTCTCAGGTCGTGAGTCTGCCACTGCCTTGTGGGCCTGCCTGTGTGCATGCGTTTGTTGCACCTATCACACCCACGCTCCATCGATCTGGCCACGCGTCCAAGAACAAACGGCGAGATATGAAGCTGACTTGTGGACCCGCCTTAGGCCGAAGCAAAGCAAAACCCGAAGCGCTCTCTCCTCTCTCGCAGGCACAACTCCTCCCGGCTCCTAGGGTTTCCGCCGTCGCCGCCGCCATTCGCCCAGCCGCCGTTCCCTTCTCTCTCCCGCTCGCCCGCCATCACTCATGCCCCATCGCTCGCCCTCGAGTCCAATGAGCCATCCAACTCCTCCTCAGCATTCACATTTTAGCCGTGACCTCCACTTCTGCCTATCTGCCTGAGTAAGTGGCATCGTCACCGTCCATCTCGTACAGCCAGAAGGGAGGAGCGGCGGCGGAGAGTAGGGAGCGGGAAGGAGCGTCAGCGACGAGCAGGCAGCAGGGAGGGGAAGACCGGCGCATGGTCGCGAGCTAGAATGCATGTCCATCCTGAATCGTGCGCCGCCGGCCGGAGGGACTGCTATGCCGCCCGTCGTCGCATGCGTCGTTTCCTCCCCCGATCTAAAAGGTAATCCCGCTGTACATGCCAACTGTCTCACTATCATCTCTCGTTTTCCCTTTTTTGTTTATGGAGCAAATTAGCATGTTCAATCAGGGCTGGACGTGCAGTACGCCATCCCAATTCGCCCCGCCGCCGGCCGGACTAACTAATGTGTCGTCTCCTCCTCAATTTGTTACGGAATTTAAACATGTACTTCCTTTACAGGGAAACTGAGAGAGGATCATGGGAATCTGAATGCCATTTCAAATGCAGGTTGTCTTCTTACTCTTTATGTTTTGTAGCTTGAATATAAAATTCTCTTCAGATTTATGTAAGGCCACATGCTTTTTTTCGAGAACCCGCAGTGCGCGTCTTTGTATTAAGCTTACGAGAAAACAACGCCATAGAATGGCTACAACACCACACTCACCCAAGACACAGCCAACGGCTACAACACACTCCTACAACATCTAAACGACAAAGCCCGCCTTGCCCAACCTCCGACCAAGAATGGAGAGGAGACGGAACACCGGGCCTCAAGGCCGCGTCACGACGGGGGCAAACACCACCATAGCACGACAACGACTCCAAGACTGCACATAAGGCCACATGCTCATTTATGATCATGCTGATGTGCTACTATTCGGTTCATGTTAATAAACTGGATTATATTGTTGTGAACCAAGCAGCAGAGGCTGACATGGCTCCGATACTTCAAAAGATATTATATTTTTCTCAATTTATTATTTTTCAAGCCACACCAAGAGGCGGCCATCACCCATCGTCTTGGTCTTGCGCTCCTCTCCCAGCTCCCACTATATAGTCCGGGTGGCAAAACCTAAAGTTCAGTACAAATCCAGAGTATTGTTGGAGGTCTTGGTTCCTGCCTACTGGAGGTTGCCTAAATACATTTATTTTCGTCGACTCCATGGTGGATGCCATGTTCTTGGTGGGAGCATGTTACCTCATATTATTTCTCATATATAGATGTAGGCGATAAGTGAAACATCAGAGGTGGCTGAAATTTATGCGTCTTCTAATGGTGTCATAGTTGTTAATCTTACAAGGAAATCAAATCAGGTGTTTTTCTTTGATGACTAATATGTACATGTGCAGTTCATCAGGTTTGTTGAGTGTCAACCCACAAAGTGTTGTCAGAAACTTTGATTTTCAGTAGCTTAGTCCATAGCCCTTGCAGTGATACTTTTTTTCTTCGGATTTTGCCATGATTGTGTGATAATTTCAATTGGCTGCAAATGGATTCGATAGAACTCTCTGTACACTCCATATTCTGAACTTTTTTGACCTCGGACTATCAATGGAAGCTATGAGATATTTTGCACCAAACCTTATTTGCATGAACATCTAGATTGATATTATGTTGGCGTGAATATCAAGGGCCTGGGAGTTTGAATGAACAAAAGGTAGTAGGATTGTGTCAGGTTCTAGATTTGTTCATGTGAAACCACCAACCTTCCACGGATTGAACCATCTTCCGTTTTAAACAGTAATATTTGTTTTCCAATCAATCCTCTGGTAGCAATAGTTGCATGTTGGGAAATACAGGTACCGAAAGATAACCATAGTAATGAAATTGTGTAGCAGCGATACAGTCACAACCATCTTCCCGTTGTCATTAAGCTGTTCGGTGAAATTGATTCATAAATCAAATTGAGGTCTACATAGGTTCTATAAGATTGTTTACGTGATCCACGTGCATGTACCAGATTAGTCAATCATGTAGCCAACCCTGTGATACTATTCCTTTTAGTCAAATTTCAGTAGTTCTATATAATGTAAGTTTTACATGCAGTAATTAGATACTCCCTCTGATCCGTAATTAGTGTCGTAGGCTGTTAAGAGTTTTGTGCCATCGTAGTATTATTTTCCTGACAATTGTTTCGGACTGGAGGGAGTATAATTAATGCTATTCAATTCCAGTCAATATGTTTCGTAACATAGGTTATGCACTTTCTTTGTCATTTTTCTAACCTGGTAAGCAACGTGCAGAGGACATACGCAGGATGCTGTGATTGCTTTAGACACAGTTCCAGGCTCATAAGCTACTATTCAGTCAGATTCCACAAAACTATACATGTTTGCATGGCCTTTTGGTGTGGCTCTGAAGTTCCAGTTTGTTTCCCGGTGCTGCAACTCTAATATAAGTTTCTAATATTTGCTTTGTTCCCATCGTGAGCTTCAGTTCTAGACATTATAAGCAAATAAAAGGCTTCAAATTAACTTGCTAAATCATATATAATCAGTGTTACCAAATGCTAGGCGACCAACTCTTTTATATGAAATATGTTGTAGTTATCTTTAGATTAACAGCGAGACAATGCTTATGTCTAGATATACATGGAAATTGTTTTTAAGCTTTCCAAAAATTAAAGATGTTCCTGTTCTATAACAGTCAATTACAATCTTGGAACATGAGCATATTTACCTAACTTACATTAAGTTGGTCATGTGGAATTTACATTAAAATGGTCCAATTGTATGCCTCTCTTTCCAACCAACTATGTTGGAGCTAGCCATATGTATGATTTTTTGTGTGCATGACAGTAGATAGTAAAATAACTCTGTGGATTTAGTAAGTTGATGTGACTGAAAACTTGGTTTGTTCATCCCCAAATATCAAGAAAAAAAGGTTCTCGATGTAGTGGCCTTCCAACATGTGCATATGCGGGTTCATATTGAGCATAGGATGATATTTTTAAACTGTATTTGTAAATAGTTTATTTGTTGAGTTCTCCTCAGATACTTCTAAAACCTCAAATTCTATATAGTTTTAATTATGCTTGAGAATACACACTTGATTACTGATTTACTATGGAGACCATTGTACATATATCGTCCGGTGCCTCTGCTTCTTTTCTCTGTTCGACGCGTGAGGAGGAAGATGACTGCCTTCTCTATTTGCTAGAATAAAGAAGAGAAACCAAACAGTACGACTTATGGATGGCAAGGTAGGTAATTTTTTTGGAAGTTAGAATCCACTGCTGTCAAAGCAGGGACAGAGGTGCATGCTTTGAAAAATAGGCTGCTATAGATTATCTGCGGTGAGAAATATTTGTTTGGTTGACTTTTGACTTCCTAACAGCAGAAGCAGGTTAGAGAAGTTGAACCAAACACACCCTAAACCGGACCAAGCAGTTGAACAACTTAGCCTTTTGCATTAAGGGAAAGGATTCCCAAGAAAGGTATGCAATATTTAGTACAAAGTTAGAGTTATAGTATGAGATAAGAAGTTAGATTTATGGTATTAGTTCATCGGATTAAATGGAATATGGGACGATGTGATTCATTGCAATGTACAAATTATATTGTAGTGTCGTGTTCTTGCAAAAGGTTGGTAATGGCAAACAAGTCTTAGGTTATACATGGAATGCTCTGGTGACATGAGTACTGTACATTTTGCATGAACTAACTATTTTAATTGACTGGGTCACGGTTGTATGTCGATTTTTGTTTTCGGCTATTCTCCATGCTCTTCTAATTTATCATAGGCAATCCATTCTCTTGCAACTAACTAACTGATCTCTCTTTCATATATGTTAATGCTCATTTACATAAATAGTGGAGTCCATTAATTTGTTTAACCATACTCTTATAGGTCCAATTTTGAAAGATAGTTCTTTTGTGTACCCGCCATGTGATTACTATATGGTTGTCCAGAAGATGAGATTTATATGTGTTGGCAGTCTGATTTTCCTTTCTCGCTTGTGTATAGTTGAAAGTAAGCTACTTCATGCGAACTATTATGGTCTCTTGGACTATAATATTTTTTTCTTGACTTACTCTATCTTTAGATGTGGATGTGCCTCTTGAAATAGCTTACTCTATCTATAGATGTGGATGTGCCTCTTGAAATAGAAAAGTTATAAGGATTGAAAGATAAATGAAACAAATTAAAGTTTTACTTTTCAAATTTTTACCTTTCAGCGGTATAGAGTGAGTGTTGATGCTTGCCATTCATATGCTGTAAATTGATTTTTTTTTCTAAACTCGTGGAGGATCTGATAGGAAAATGCTTTGGTATTTTGCTAGCCAAATCATGGAAGCTGGGTTGAGCAATTCTGCCAAGAGAGACATTAAGAAGCTCATTGGAAGCCCTAAAAAAAGAAGCTCATTGGAAGGACCTATTTCGTATATGTGATAGCTTTACAGCAGAAACAAACTCGAGGACAATTGACGTCGTGAAGACTTTATTTTTTAAAGATTTCTCAAATTGTACAATTGATTTAGTGATTTGCCACTAATTTTTTTAAGGATGGTATGGGGATTGCATCAGAATAAAATAAAAAACTATATTGAATACATGGCACCCGATAGTTACCACTAAAATCGCTTATGGCACACCAAGCTGACCACAGGGTGCAACAACTCATTGCAGCCGGCGAGGCGAAGCTCGCTGTCCGTCTAGTTTCATTGCATTTTGTCTCTTACTCTTACAATACATCTATAGTTTGGTCATACAAAAAAGAAAACTGAAATATATAACCATAAAAGTTATGTGTTATTCAAATTTGCGTTGACTATGGTTAGTTTTGACCGAAACCGAACCGAAATTACATAGTTATTACCGAAACTGAACCACATTCTTGTACAAAACTTTATTTTGAAGTTTCAAAACCGTATTTACGGTATTAACCGAACTGAATTAACCATATTAACCGAACACGCAGCGCTATGTACCATATCAGGGCATGCTGGCCGAGTTTGCTGATTTGCTTGCAACGCATATAAACATTCCTGATGAAACAACTCACGATCAATTGCAAGATGATTTAGTATCACTTGTGGGCGCTCAAAGCACTCAAGCAGTTGGCTTTCTACGTTTTATTGTTGTGATGACTATATATTTTTAGGTTTGAATTATTATTGGACTATGTAAATTTTCTATGCTTTATATGATTTTTTTAGGTAGAATATGATATATTGATAAAAATATCAAAAGTGGATCGGGGTAGCCGTTTTAGGGGGTGCTGCTGGGGAAGCACCTCCCATTGTGTCGAACATGTATCTGGCATCCCCAAAGTGGAGTACAAGACAAATTTCTGGGGGTTTCGATGGATATGCTTGATGACGTGGATCACACGTTCGCTGGGAGACCCCAAGAGGAAGGTATGATGCAGCAAAGCAGCAGTTTCCCTTGATTACAAAACCAAGGTTATCGAACCAGTAGGACTTGGAGAAGGCTTAACAAGGTGTCAACGGTGCCAAAAAAAAGAGGTGTTGCCGGCGTGCTGACGTGGACCTACACACAATCACAAACAAACTACTTTGTCCCAACGAAACAGAGAGGTTGTCAATCTCTCCAGCTTGCTGAACACAAAGAATTAAATGTGTGGATGTAAAATATGATGAGAGTGAAATATGACCAGCGAGCAAATGATGATGAAAAGATATGAAAACGGTTGTAAGCAATGTAGGAAAATAGGACCGGGATCCACAGTTCACTAGAGGTGTCTCTCCAAAAGATATACATGATGGGTAAACAAATTATAGCATGGCAATTGACAGAATTGTGGGTGCACAACAAGGCTATTATAAAACAATATAGTTCACCGTTTCATCTAACATGGGCATTACGTCAAAATACATAGACCGTCTTCCAACTGCATCTATGACTAATAATACACCTTGGGATAGCTATCCCGCATGTCACCCAAAAGTATTAAGTTGCAAGCAACAGATCATTGCAATAAGCAAAGTGCATAATGTAAGCAATGTAAATAACACAAGGAAATCACACCGCTGTTTTCTCCCTAGTGGCAATAGCACATCTCTTGTCTTAATCGTTTCTGTCAGCCCGAGCTTAGACAAGAGAGGCAGGAACCCACTATCTAGCATAAATACTCCCTCATACAACACTAATAATTACTTTTCCAAAGCATCCACCAGCATCGGAGAGCATGCAAGATCGTAGATAAAACACAACACAAAGATGAACAAAAGCAATTACTTCCGCAATTCATCGGATCCATGCAAACACAATCATGTAGCAGTTATAGATAATATGATCTTGATTGTATTTGTAAGTGACTTTTTCATTTCATTTAATATAAAATCCACACCGTAGGGGCTTCCCCTACGGTAATGCTCTTCAAAAAAAATCTTGATCATGGTAGGCAGCTCACAAGATCTAAACAATGGAGTACAAGGAGGAGAGACAACAATCTAGCTACTGCTATGGATCCGTAGTCCCGTGGTGGACTACTCACGCATCACTCCGGAGGCAGGCATTGTGGTGTAGATGCCTCTGATGTCGATTCCCCTCTCCGGCAGGGTGCCGGGAAGAGCTGCAGAACCCTCCCGAACTAGGCACTACTAAAAAAGCAGCGATCAGTGACATTTCTGAGGCGACGTTTTGATAACGTCGTGTGTTTTCGTTGCAAGGTAGCAGAAAAGTTGGATTTGGTCGCGACGTTTTGGCTTTTTTGATCGTGGGCTGGTTGCGCGCGACGTTTCATTAATATTACGTTGCAGATTTTCGTTCCCGACCCAGTAGCCCAGTTTTAGCCCAGTTTTGTTCGACAAAATTGTTCTTGGTTACAGAGAACGTCGCTGATTTTCGTCGCATGCCACATCCTGCCCTGACTGACTACTTTGACTGGCGACGATTGACCGGTTGATGTGTGACCCCACATTCTGCCGCGTGTGCACTGTTCTGTTCCATTTGTGGTGGAATTTAATCAAATCATCAGAAAAATAGATTGCCGTGTGCACTGTTGTTTTCTGTTTGTGAGAACCGTAACCCACGACCTCCCTCTCGCAATCGTGTCACGGGGAACGTTTGTTCCGTTTGTGGAGTGCAATTGAAAATTTTAAAGCTAATTGAAAAAATTAAGAGAATGCTCAGATTCTGAAATAATAGCATTGGGAGGACGCAAATAAATATACCAAATAACTGATTATGAATCAACATGGCAGAAATTAGGAAACATAGACATAACTTCATTGGATCTGTTCGATCGGGCAAACTATGCATACATAAACATAAACATGATCATGAACATATACTTTATGACCCTGGGAACTAAGCATAGGAGGGAAATATCTAAGCATCGGATGGGAACTCCGCTGCCTTGGCGATGAGGGCTTCCTTGCGCGAGCAGAGTTTCCTTCTGCGCGGGCGCTACCTCGATCTGCAGGTTCCCAACCTGCCTCGCCAGGTCAAGGTTGCTAGCCATCAGCTTCTTGAGATCTTCCATCAACTTCTTCACTGCCTCGTTGCAAGCTTCCCCCTACTGGACCATCTCCTTTCTAGCTTCAACAGCCTTGTCGAGATTTTCAAGGGCGAGCTTCATGGCCGCTTCAAGCTGACCTTCTAGCACGGGTACCCTCTTCGCCAGATGATCGAATATGGCCCTCTCCTCGGCTTCAAACTCCCTGTACATAGATGCAAGATCGGAAGTTTATATTAATCTAAAAATGGATCTAAGAAAGATGAAAGCAGGAGCAGTTCAGAAACGGATCAGAAGTACTGGAATAGAGATAGAAACCCATATAAATCTACCTCGAGGAAGCAGAGCGCTTTGACGGTGGAGCCATGGTTATTGCCTAGTTGGGGGTGGAGGGGGAGGAGGAGCAGTGACGAAGAAGGTTTTTGCTGTGGAGGGGAGGCGGCGATCGGTAGATAGGGTGAAGTGAGTAGTACATCGCTTGTGCACCTCTACTTATACACAGGTCAGGTGGAAGACACGACGTTTGATCGTCGCGTGGCGAGTGGCCGCGGAACTGCATGACGAGTGGAGCGTGGCGAGTGGAGCGTGGAACTGATGGTGTGGTGCATTTATGCATGCGAAGCGACGGGCCGGCCAGGATTCTTCACTTTGTGTCATTGACAGGTGGGACCCGCGACTGATTGGGCTCAGGTGGAAGTGCACCGGAGGAGTGGAACGGACGGTGTCGTGCATTTACGCATGCATCCAGGCGAAGGGACGGGCCGGCCAGGATTCTTCACTTTGTGTCTTTGATAGGTGGGACCCGCGACTGATTGGCCCAGGTGGAAGTGGACCGGAGGAGTTGAACGGACGGTGTGGTGCATTTATGCATGCATCCAGGCGAAGGGACGAGCCGGCTAGGATTCTCCACATTGTGTCATTGACAGGCGGGGCCCGCGACTGATTGGGTCCAGGTGGAAGTGTAACGGAGGAGGTGCATGTGTGGCGAGTGGATCGGTACAAAACAGAACTGCCATAACACGTACGTGGCGTGGTACAAAATGGTGAGACGCATGCATGGCAGAACGTTTTGACATGCATGTATGTGGCGTGGTGCGGTACAAAACAGTGTATTTTACAGGATGCATTTACGCATGCAGGCGAAGGGACGGGACGGGACGGAGGTTTCTTTCCAGGCACGCATCGCATTTACATCGGCGACTGCGCAGCGCCCAGCCTTTGTCGGCTTCCCAGGCTGCACCAGCGCAGCGGAGACGCGAAGCAATTAAACGTCGACGCGACCCGTGCGACCAAGCGCCACTGTCTCGGTTTCCCAGCCTATCCCGGCTTCCCACGACAGAGAATAGATAGCTAGCCATTAAACTCCGACGCGCGACGCGTCTCACCCACCCGTCAGTTCCTGCCCAGCGCCATCGCTCCCCCACCTCTTCCAGCTCGACCGGCCGGCTATAGAAGCAGACCCACACCTGCTCGTCATGGCCCACACCACCCGTCATCAGGTTGATCGCCGTAGCCCACACCACCCGTCTTCAAGATTGATCGTCGTAGCCCACACTGTCACTATGACACGCCGCCTCGTGACCACATGGGGCGCCCGCATCCAGGCCGTGCCCGGTGCTGACGACAAGGGGAGTGGCGACGACCTCTTTGATCGGGAGGAGGTGGAGCTGGATGAGGAGGAGCCGCAGCAGGAGCGACCGCTGTGGCCTGACTAGGTTGTGGCGGCCAACTCGTTCACCACCTGGCGCAACGAGGAGGCATACCGCCGGATGAAGGCGGGCTTGGAGGCGGTGTTCGCTACCTTGGAGGCAGTCGCCATCGAGCGTTCGCGCGAGAGCGCGGAGAAGGAGGAGCGTGCCCTCTCCCTCATGGCCGCCGAGCGGGGGGTCTACCAGCAGTTGAACGCCCAGGCGGCGTCGGCGAGGGAGGAAGAGCGACGAGGCTGGCCCTAGCGGCGGCGCCTAGTTTTTTTAGTTTAGTTATTTTTTATGCGAATTTCCCGTGGGACCATCTGCCAGTGAGATAACTCTAGTGGGGTTGATTGTCGTGGACCCACTTGTTTGCACTGTGGGGTAATTAGATGCGGTGCGACTGTTCTGTTTTGCCCCTATCGTCTTATCTTCTACCCCGTTCCACTCTTTCCCTTGGTTCCACTGTTTCTCCGCTCCCACTCCTCTTTACCCCACTTTCTTTGCGCACCGCCATGGACAACGTCCAAATCTTTACACGAAAGTTCAAGCAAGTCGCGCCATGCGCGACGGAGCTGGATGTCGTGTACATGAACGACATCGCAGAGGTTGAGCAGACCATCGAAATGTACAAGGGTTTGCTTGCAGGCGAAGAGGAGAAGTTCATCGGTCTCGACTTCGAGTAGACGGGTTGTAAAAAATACAAGGAAGAATTCGCCGTCGTTCAACTAGGCTTGCGCCTCCATGTTTTGGTCTTTCAGTTACCGAGGTATGAGGGACGTTTGTACTCAATATTTTCCTGGGGTTTTTTTATTTTAGATTTGATACAGCGGTTTTGTTACAATAGAGTACGAAAAAATGAATGTAAAATATGAAATGGTTGCTACTGGCCGCTGTACAACTAGTAGTACCATGATTTATTGTGATTTGGTTCATAATTTCGTAACTAGTACTATAGTCTGCTTTGGATAACATATGTTCCTTCTAACATTTTTTATTTATTCTCAAACATTTACTATAGTACTGTGCTTCGAAATTCGGATAACTAGTACTCCCTCCGTATCAAAATATAAGATGTTTTATATGAACCTTGCATTAAAACATGTCTAGATACGGATGGAACGAGAAATGCTAAAACATCTTATATTTTGATACGGAGGGAGAACTAGAGGCATGCATCCTTGAAATATTTCTCGTTGGGTCTTAGGATCAATAATTGTTAGAAATAGGTATTGATTTGAGTCTTAGGATCAATAATATAGTACTAGCATACTTGGTGCAATAATTTAATACTTAGTACTATAGGTATGCATCCTGGTCATGCATATATTTTTCATTGGGTCTTAAATATCATAATTGATAGTATTATACTGATCCCAGTCCATAGTTATAACCATTTCATTCTGACTTATATTTACTTTCTGCAAATTTATCATTACTATACTTTTTGTTACAACCGTAGGCCTCGCACGGCATGTCCGGCGCTATTCAATTTCCCGTGTTCATCCAATATAACATTTTCCTACGTCAACCCTAGGGGTGACAAGAGAGCCATGTCTAGAACCCGGTCTATTCAAATTCCAGATGAGTTTCATGTTAATATCCAAGATTTGTTCAAGATTGAAGGAGGTGGTAGGGCTGGAATGGCTAAACTGGCAGCCATTATCATCGACGAGTTCTACGAGAAAATGAAGACAAATTTCCCATCAACGCAGCACCATTGCTGGGAGTAGCAGCCACTTGACCCGATTAACCTGTAGAATGTTGATGTAGATGGGTTTGTCGCCTATCACTTGTACCGTAGGATCAAGTTAATGATGAAGGGGCTACGTCACCTCCAACCAAAACTACAAATGAAAGCAGAATACTGCCCCAGTTGCGTGAGTAAGATACAAGAAGTCAAGAGGTCCCGCAATAAGCCTTCAGTGTGGGATGATCTTGATGAGGCATGGAAGGCTGGCGGCGCGAACGATGGTGGGGCGAACGATGGGTGGAATAAAGAAGGCGGGTGGAATGTTGGCGAGTCGTCCAGTAACAGGTGGTGATCGGCAGCAAGCGGTCGATGTTTTAGTAGTGTACATATGTAGTTCTATCTGAAAATTGCAGAACTGCCTTATCATGCTTTTGTGTCACTTGTTCTTAGTGTGACGGATAGAAGGTGGTGAGCGGCACCAAGCGCTCAATATTAACTACTACTGTTTATATCTACTTTTCCTGAACATTATTGCAGAACTGTATCTGCATGCTTTTGTGTAAATTATTCAGTACTGAGCCAGATAGTAAGTAATGTTAGCTTTCAGAAATGTTGATAAGCATTTACAGTATAATGTGAACTTCAACATGAACAAAACCTTAAGATCTTCTTGCAAGCACTTCAGTACTTCTGTGTACTAGCTTTCAGTAATGGGAACTTCAACTTGAACAAAACCTATTAATGCTAGATTCAAAATAGACTAACCCAAAACATGCTAGATTAAAATTACTTGGACAAAACCTTGGCCTAGGTGGGATTCCGACCCTCCAGAATCTAGCCACTCGTAGACAAAAAGTCAACTTTTTTTATTGATGTGTTACATGGAGAACCAGAATAATCTAGCCACTCTACTCCTCGCCGGAGCTAGTCCAGACGAACGAGGAGGAGGACGACCAGTCGAACGAGGAGGAGGACGACCAGTCGAACGAGGAGGAGGACGATGAGTCCACCTTCACCGCCATCGAGGGGCCAGCCACATCGGTGCTCTTCTTCCTCGCCGCCACATCCCTTGCTGCATAAAATTCGAGCTCCGCTTGCACGTACTCGGGGTGCTGGTCGCGTATCTTGGCCATGGCGAGCTCGTCGGCCTCCCGGACGGCGAGCAGACGCTCGGCCCGGTGGTGCTGCCTCCGCTCCTCTACGGTCGCGAGCACCAGCGGTGGCGTGAGCCAAACCGCCTCCTCGCGGGTCAGGTCGGGGAAATTTAGCTCAGACCGCGGCCGAGCAAACCTCCACGCTGCGGCGTCGTAGGCACGGGCGGCCAGGTCGGCCGAATCGAACGTGCCGAGCCACACACGGTGGCCGCCAGTGGTGATATCCGCCCCGTAGCGGCCGGACGACCGCAGCCGGACCCCGCGGAAACCCGTGCTGCTACGCACGCGACGGCGTGGCGGCATCTCGTGGCGGTGAGGGCGGGGGTTTCCGCCGGAGATGGAGGGAATCGGCGGCAGCGCGGCGGAGGCGGGGCGGCGGTGGAGCTGTGCGCGGGAGAGGAAAGGTTGACTATTTAGCTGGGGTAGGTTTATTAATATGTTCTCACTCGACACCTACGTTCTGTTCTGCACTCACAACTTAAAACTCCCACTTTCGGCAAACCGGAGGAAATCTTGTGATAACATGGGATAAAACTGGTCTTTCTATGTTCCCATGTCCTACGCTAACACAACCAATGATACAATTCCACTGGTCTACCCCTCTCGATGCCGGACAAATGGGTAGACGATACGATTGTCTTCTGATCAACTGGTTAATTAGGGTTTCACCCGGAGCAGGGGCTTCAGAGCGTCGGAATCCAACCAAATCATGCATGGGTCCCAAATATATGTATAAAAGTGTGGTGGGAGGTTTAAAGATGAAGCATCAAACTCCAAAGTGTGACACGCTTCACAGACGACACCTACTCCACAGGAGAAGGTTCTACACTCACAACTCAAAACTCCCACTTTCGGCAAACCGGAGGAAATCTTGTGACAACATGGGATAAAACTTGGCTTAAATATTTTCTATGTTCTACACTAACACAACCAAGGATACAATGCCACTGGTCTACCCCCTCTCGATGCCGGTCAAATGGGTAGACGATACGATTGGCTTCTGATCTACTGGTTATAGGGTTTCGCCCGAAGTGGGGGCTTCAGAGCGTCGAAATCCAACCAAATCATGCATGGATCCCAAATATATGTATAAAAGTGTGGTTAGAGGTTTAAAGATGAAGCATCAAACTCCAAAGTGTGACACGCTTCACAGACGACACCTACTCCGCAGGAGAAGGTTCTGCACTCACAACTCAAAACACCCACTTTCGGCAAACCGGAAAAATCTTGTGATAACATGGGATAAAACTGGTCTCCATATGTTCCGATGTCCTACACTAACACAACCAAGGATACAATCCCACTTGTCTACCCCCTCTCGATGCCGGTCAAATGGGTAGATGATACGATTGACTTCCGATCAATTGGTTATAGGGTTTCGCCCGAAGCGAGGGCTTCAGAGCATCGGAATCCAACCAAATCATGCATGGGTCCCAAATATATGTATAAAAGTGTGGTTGGAGGTTTAAAGATGAAGCATCAAACTCCAAAGTGTGACATGCTTCACAGACGACACCTACTCCGCTGGAGAAGGTTCTACACTCATAACTCAAGACTCCTACATTCGGCAAACCGGAGGAAATATTGTGATAACATGGGATAAAACTGGTCTTCATATGTTCCCATGTCCTACACTAACACAACCAATGATACAATTCCACTGGTCTACCCCCTCTCGATGCCGGTCAAATGGGTAGACGATACGATTGACTTCCGATCAACTGGTTAGGGTTTCGCCCGAAGCGGGGGCTTCAGAGCATCGGAATGCAACCAAATCATGCATGGGTCCCAAATATATGTATAAAAGTGTGGTGGGAGGTTTAAATATGAAGCATCAAACTCCAAAGTGTGACACGCTTCACAGACGACACCTACTCCGCAGGAGAAGGTTCTGCACTCATGATGGCGTGTTGTTGGGAGACCCCAATAGGAAGGTATGATGCAGCACAGAAGAAGTTTTCCCTTGATTACAAAACCAAGGTTATCGAATCCAGTAGAACTTGCAGAAGGCTTAGCAAGGTGTCAATCCACTCTGGCGCTTGCAGATTAATGCGGACCTGCACACAATCACAAACAAACTACTTTGCCCCAACAAAACAGAGAGGTTGTCAATCTCTCGGCTTGCCAAACACGAAGAATTAAATGTGTGGATGTAAAATATGATGATGATGAAATATGACCAGCGAGCAAATGATGATGAAAAACTATGAAAACGGTTGTAAGCAATATAGGAAAATAGGACCGGGGTCCACAGTTCACTAGAGGTGTCTCTCCAAAAGATATACATGATGGGTAAACAAATTACAGCATGACAATTGACAGAATTGTAGGCGCACAACAAGGCTATCATAAAATAATATAGTTCACCGCTTCATCTAATATGGGCATTACGTCAAAATACATAGACCGTCATCCAACTGCATCTATGATTAATAATCCACTCTGGTATCGCTATCCAGCATGTCACCCAAAAGTATTAAGTTGCAAGCAACAGATCATTGCAATAAGCAAAGTGCATAATATAAGCAATGTAGATAACACGAAGAAATCAGACCGCTATTTTCTCCCTAGTTGCAACAGCACATCTCTAGCCTTGACCGTTCCTGTCACCGAACTCACACAAAGAGAGGCATGAACCCACTATCTAGCATAAATACTCCCTCATACAACACTAACAATTACTCGGCCAAAGCAACCACTAGCATCGGAGAGCATGCAAGATCATAGTTGACACACATAACTGAACAAAAGTAATAACTTCCACAATTCATGCAAACACAATCATGTAGCAATTACAAATAGATGATCTTGATCATGATAGGCAGCTCACAAGATCTAAGCAATGGAGTACAAGGAGGAGAGACAACCATCTAGCTACTGCTATGGACCCGTAGTCCCGTGGTGGACTACTCACGCATCACTACGGAGGCAGGCATGGTGATGTAGATGCCTCCGGTGTCGATTCCCCTCTCCGGCAGGGTGCCGGGAAGAGCTTCTGAACCCTCCCGAACTAGGGTTTGAGATGGCGGCGGCCTCAGATGTATTCTGGAAATTGTGATCGGTTCTCCTCTATTTTTAGGTCAGAGGGGAATTTATAGGCGAAGGGGCGACGCGAGGCGATGGACAGGAACCCCAGGTGGGCCCCACATGTGGCCAAGGAGGGGGGGCGTGGCCAGGTGGCTCCTGGAGCCCCTGTGCCTCCCCTCCGGCTGTCCTTCGGGCTCCATCTTCGTTTCATATTGGAAATAATTTTCCCATAAATTTTGAGAGCAATCCGAGAAACTTCTCAGAACAACTTTTCTGAAACAAAAAGACAGCAGAAAACAGGAACTGGCACTAGGCATCTTGTTAATAGTTAGTTCCATAAATTATGCCAAAATTGTATAAAAACATTGTAAAAACATGTGGCACTGATATATAATCAAGCATGGAACATAAAAAATAATAGATACGTCAGATACGTACCAACTCACAACTCAAAACTCCCACTTTCAGCAAACCGGAGGAAATCTTGTCACAACATGGGATAAAACTTGGCTTCATATGTTCCTATGTCCTACACTAACACAACAAAGGATACAATCCCACTGGTCTACCACCTCTCGATGCCGGTCAAATGGGTAGACGATACGATTGACTTCCGATCAACTGGTTATAGGGTTTCGCTCGAAGCGGGGGCTTCAGAGCGTCGGAATCCAACCAAACCATGCATGGGTAAAATATATGTATAAAAGTGTGGTTGGAGTTTTAAAGATGAAGCATCAAACTCCAAAGTGTGATGCCGGTCAAAGGAGTAGACGACACGGTTTGACCAACTGCATGCCTAGGGTTTCGACATAGATGGCGCGCCTTAGCGTCCGAATCGCTCCAAATATCCTATAGGTAGGGACCATAATCTATGCATAAGAGTGTGTTGGTACATTGGAAAAGCCATCATCAAACTCTTAGGTGTGGCCCGCTGATGCATGTAAAATGCATACATGAACTTTGCATTATAATTCTAATATTTCAATCATATTTGCATCATATAAGGGTTATATCGTTGTTTTATAATGATTTTGGGGTAATTCACAGTTTCCCCATTTATTTGGAATTAACCCTGCACTGGCAGAAAACCCTATTTTCTATATTTTGATGTTTCAGGGACCCAAACAACGTCCAAATGAGCTGAAAATTTACGGGGATCATTATTTTGGAAGGAGGAAGACCTAGGAGCGAAAGAAGCAAGCGAACGGAGGCCGGAGGGCCAAAAGGGGGTGCCCCACGCGGCCTGGTACTATAGCCATGTGGCCCACCTATTTTAGCCCTCGTGGCCCCGTTTGCATTGATCCTTCGCCCAGAAGCTTCCTCGTGACCTAAAAACGACTATAAAAATAGTCCCTCGACGTTTTCCAGAGGGAGACGGCGGAGAAACAGAAAACCAGAAACAGAGAGACAGAAGGCTGCCGCCGGAGAAGATCAGAGGGGGGAAACGCCGCCGGAACCACCTCCGGAGGTCTTCTCCATCCCCCCTCCGGACTCTCCATCAACACCACCACCAAGACCAGCACCATCTCCATCACCATCTTCATCACCATCTTGATTGATCCCTAGCCATTGTCTAAGTGCTATTTTACATGTTTGTGAATTGCTACTTGTCATTGTTTTGTGGGGAGATCATAGTTTCAGATTGTGTTGTATCACTTGTACCACTGAATCATATCATGTCTTGGCGTTGTGAGTAGTTCTCTCATGTTCCTGGGGGCATAGGATGAATTGGCAATGATTTTTATATAACATGTGTTGGTATCTTGTCTAGTTTTTATCTTTGATGTAATTCTATGATGGTGTTGTGCGAACGTCGACTGCATATCACTTCACCTATATGGGCTCATAGGAGAACACTATGATGTAATGAATTGAGGAGGTCTTAGGGGGACATGTAAACCTGAGAACAAGTTATGAAGTTACTTTATAGGGTATTAGTATCGAGGACCTTAAAGATTAATGCTATGGTGGGACTTTATGTCTTAATAACTCTTGTGTAGTCATTTACTTGGCACCTTGATCCATCATAAGAGGTGTAGTTTATTTATTAGCTATTCCTAATTATGGCTCCGTCCAAAGAAGATTAAAACTTGACAAAATGTTTACCTTGTTGTTCTAGAAATATTTATGCCATGAAGTCTAAGTAGCCCTTGGAACTCTCTCCACCTATAAGAAACACACACTTGAGCTTGTCCTCTTGCTGCATAGAGGATTGGGCTTTCTCTCTTTGAGAGCTTTCACTTGTCATATTGCATTTTCAGCATTTTACTTTATTGCAAACTCTACACCAAACCCAAAAACACTTGCATCATTAAATCATTTTAGTTTGTCTAGTGCATAGATAATAAGGGAAGTGACACTCTTATTTGAGAGGATAAATACTTATACCTTCTACTCCTCGTGGGATCGATACTATACTTACACATCGAAGACTTCAACGATCCCCTATACTTGTGGGTATCAAGACGTTTTCTGGCGCCGTTGCCGGGGAGTGTAGCACTTAAGTTTTTATTCTTGTTTGCACTAGATATTTATTTTCAGTTTTGCATATACTCTAGTTTACTTTCAGTTTTGCATTTAGTTTAGTTTTACTTTCAATTTTGCATTTATCAAAAACCCAGAAAAAATTAAAAAAATGGAAAACTATTCTAAAAATGCCTGGAAAGTTGCTCGATTTAGAGAATCATATGAAGGGAAAAGATTGGGAATGTTCATGGGGGTTCTAGATATAATTGCTAGTAAATTGCTTAATTGTCATAAGGAAGAAACCTGTTGCTCTGCATACTCTAGACACTTTGAATTCCAATGCCCTTCCAATAAAGATGAACCTGTTATTGCAACTTATCATATAGGAAATTATGCTCACTTAGGGATGAAAGAAGTAGAGCAATTCGTTCTTTTCACGGGGGCATATGAATTAAACACCTTCATTAATGAACATGAAACCTGCCCTATAGCTGCTAAATGTAAAGTTACTATCACTAATCTCCTTAATAAATGCATAGATGAATTTGATGAAAATATCTAAGTTGTTGACACAAGGAAGAGATATGCCCAAGGAATATCTAATGTTTTACAGGAAGAGGATGATGAAAACATGAGCTTGGAAGAAGAAGTATGTGAAGAAGATGACCAAAGCCTAAGCTTGGGGATGCCCATGCGGCCCCAAGAGGAGGACAATGAAGAGCAAGAAGATGTAGAAAATGATGAACAACTAGAGAATGAAGAGAGGAAACATCCACCTTCACCACCTATGGATGAGGGTAACACTCAAGATTTTGCTGATGATAAACTTTGCTTTTGTGATTTTGATGATGAGAAAGAATATGAACCTATGCCTAATAAGAACATTATTGATAATGATTTAAAAAATGATGAAGAACATGGTTTAGACATGCTATATGATAATGCTTTAGATGATGGTCCTATGCTTATTGATAATCCTCCATGTTTAGTGGTTACTACTTTATGTGAGGATAAAAATGATATACTTGCTGCTTGTGATAATACTCTCACTCATGAGAGTCCTACTTTATTTCTGAACTCTCCTATTCACACCATGGAGGAGAAGCTGTTATATGTTGAAAAGTACTTATGTGGGCTGAAATTATCTTACACTAATAACCATTTCACCCATAACTATCATGTTTATGGTGCTTCTTGCAATTATTTTGAGAGGGGAAAACACACTAATAGCTCACATGATAGTTTTAATAATCCTCTATATGTTCCTAAGATTGCAAAGTTGCACCAATCTAATAGTTCTTTTGTCAAATTTGCTTCCACTACTTGTAACTATTATGAGAGAGGAAGAAAGGCTTATCTTTATGCTTCCATGTTATTTAAAACACAACCTACTGATCATTACATGCATTGGTTACCACAAAATGGCTGCTATTTATTCATATATAAAATGCCAATGCAAAGAAAAAGAGTTAGACTTAAAAGTTAATGGTTTAATGTTTTGTGGTGTGTTCTTTATGCTTTAACTTCCAATTCTGTTTGAGAACACCTTTATATCCTTACAATATGTAAAATAACTTTACCTACTGTTTTCTAACAATTAGTCTAAGATTTTCACTTTATATAAAATTTGGGAAAGTAAATGAGAAGGATGAGTAATGGAGATGTTGGGGTCGACCTTGAACATGTGTTGTTCATGCCAATGGAACCATTGCAAAGTCTCTATCATTAAAACTTCTCCCAAAGCTAAAACTAAATAAAAAGAGTAAAGGTGTTTGTTTACTACTGTAGACACACCTTTGTATCTTATTTTTCATCTTAATGGCAAGCTTAATCTCTTTTGAAAGATAAGATTGAACAATAGTGATTTGCTGTCCAGAAAACAGATTCCTAAGCTTCACTGCGAAAAATGTTAAAAATCACAGAAAAGGAATTTTGACCTGATATTTTATGACAGCATTATTCAGCTATTATTACACATTTAATTAGTTCAAAGTTTTCTGATTTGAGCAACGTAAGTGCCTCTGAAAATTCTCTCTTTATGGGCTATCCAGTTTTTGACAGATTCTGTCTTTATTTTGCATTACTCTCATTACTTGTGTTTTGTGTGGCTCTATTGATCAAAGAGCAAAGCACAACCATAGTAATATTAGCTAATGTTTAGAATCAACTCATGATATGTCTTTGCTGTACCTATGGAGACTTAATTTATGGAGACACTAACCCCTCTAATCAAGTTTTATGATGAGGTATGTGTGAAGAGAACTTTCAAGTGGAAGAGCTGAGGGTGATAAACAAATATCAAGAGGGACAAACACTCAAGCTTGGGGATTTTACCCCTAGGCTCACCCTACATACAAGAATTTAAGCTTGGGGATGCCAAGCCACCTCACTCCAACCATCTTGATACCAAGTAAGTAAGTCTAGCTATATGGCTATAAAGAAAGCGCTTTACGGGAGGCAACCCGGTTGTTTTTACTTTTGATTCTCTTTGTGTCCTCTTGCTGTAACAAGAGACTCAGTTTTTAGCTTAGTTTCTGGAATTTTTAATAAAGTGCCAAGTTTTACCCATTTTGGTTTGAGAAAGTTGTTATTTTGCATGCGGAGATTTCATTCCAGCACAGGTCTGTGCACGGTTTGATTTTTAGTTCTTATTCTGTAACTCTGAATGAGCTGATATTTTAACTATAACTTCAACTTTTCATACTATGTATGCATGAATTTTTCAGAAATTTTTGACATGTGCAAGTCAGGTAGAAAAATACGTTTTGCTGCTGTCAGTTTTCTGGGCAGATTCTGTCCAAATTGTTTGATGCATGTTTTGAACTTTTAACTTGAATCTTGTTGATCCAATTGAGTTTATTAATAGGCATACAACATTATACACTTTATGGACATTCATATGAATTTTTTTCTAAGGATTATAAGCAGCAAGCAATGCGTTTGTCTATCACTACTAACGTTGCCCCACAGAAAAGAAATGAGAGAAACAGTGTTTTGAAGTTTTTTTCACAGGGATTAGAGGAGATGCACCAAGAGCTATCCAAGGATGGTGAAAGCCATAAGCTTGGGGATGTGAAGATAACCCCACTGGACCTACACACTCTCGGTTTGCACACGTCTAAGTTCTATTTCAATGCACTTTATCGCATAAATTTGGAGCGTCTTTTTGTTTGTTTTTGCTTTGATTTTTTTATTTTGTGAGACCACCACACTATCATTTATATATGAGAAAGCTACTGGAAATATGGGTTGAAATATCTTGCATGCTTTTATTGTATTGGGAAAAGGGATGTCTAAGTTGATTTTTAATGACACATATAGTTGCATGATTCATGAGGTTCTTTATGAGTAATAATTTGCAAATGCTTTATCATGAGCTGTCTTTTATTCATGTTTTGATGCTGTATGTTATTTCACCTTGTTTGACATGAATTAGTTAGTTCTATGGACACCCATGCATGCATCTAGATGGTCGTCTTTCTCCCTTTTGCTAGCCCAAAAATTCCAACAAGTAAAAACTTTTTTCAACACCTTCAACCAAAGTTTTTCCAGTGAGTCCACCATATCTACCTATTAGCTTTATGCTATTCCAAGTATGTTTATCATGTTATTTGTGTTATCTATGCCTCTAAATGAAAATGATTATGTTATTTATTGTAATGGGAAAAGTTGGTTAAAAAGCTCTCGCGAACTTGATGCACACTTTACTTTTATTGCATTTAATAAACATGAACCATTGTGATTAATATTATGATGATAGTGGCTTGATAAATGTTTAAGGTTGGGAGTTAGCCCATATGTGCTGTCACATGCAAAGCTTTCAACATGTTCCATCATTTATTTAGTTGATATCATGTACTTTTGTTTATGGATGCCTATCATGGTGAAATAATGTGGAAATAGAGTAAGTTTAAATGAGTTTGTATAAATGGTTAGAGAGAAACCTGGGCCGCTAATCTAAGTCATGCATCATTCATGGTGGAAATTTACTTACATGCTATTTTGAACTTTCTGTGATACACCCTATAATAAAAAGCTATATCAAGTGGTAAATAAAAAGGATGTTGAGGTTGTTCATTATGTTTGTTTGTCTTGTTGTTTTGATGTGGGCTTGATCCATATCATGGGACAAGAGGTACCCCGGTTGAGACTCTTGATGATACCATTATTACTTACGATGATAGATAACTTAAACTTGCTTTGTTTCCCAAGTTGAGTAATCATGGTGTAGGTACTTGTATTCAAGGGGTATGAGACATCTAACCTTTACTTTATCAAGGCCACTGCTCATATTTGCTTTCACATTTAACTTTAATCACTCAAGATGCTATGATAGGGGAATGAGATCTTGACACCAAGTATTACCATTGCAATCAATAACTTAAGTAGAATAGTTTGGAGGATAGATGAAACTTATGCATGTTTGACCTCTACTCATTTATATATCTTTTCCAAAGTGTCCACCTTTTATATTCAGATTTTCATCTACACTCTATGGACCACAAGTATGCAAAAGTAAGAATGTCCATATTACTATCTTTTATGTTACACTTTGTGAACTATCATTGAACATCCTTGCATTGAATACTTGATATCACTTTATAAACTGTTTGCATATTGCTACTTCTTTGAATAATGAATCATTTGACTTTATGTAGCAGTAGCAATCATCTTTTATATCCATGTTGTTGATTATATTGCAAAGTCCATGTTAGTTTTTTCACTTTCATACTCGAGGACGAGCATGAGTTAAGCTTGGGGATGTTGATGCATGTAAAATGCATACATGAACTTTGCATTATAATTCTCATATTTCAATCATATTTGCATCATATAAGGGTTATATCATTGTTTTATAATGATTTTGGGGATAATTCACAGTTTCCCCATTTATTTGGAATTAACCCTGCACTGGCAGAAAACCCTATTTTCTATATTTTGATGTTTCAGGGACCCAAACAACGTCCAAATGTGCTGAAAATTTACGTGGATCATTATTTTCGAAGGAGGAAGACCTAGGAGCGAAAGAAGCAAGCGAACGGAGGCCGGAGGGCCAAAAGGGGGTGCCCCAGGCGGCTTGGTACTGTAGCTGTGTGGGCTCACCTATTTTAGCCCTCGTGGCCCCGTTTGCATCGATCCTTCGCCTAGAAGCTTCCTCGTGACCTAAAAACGACTATAAAAATAGTCCCCCGACATTTTCTAGAGGGAGGCGGCGGAGAAACACAAAACCAGAAACAAAGAGATAGAAGGCTGCCGCCGGAGAAGATCGGAGGGGGGAAACGCCGCCAGAACCACCTCCGGAGGTCTTCTCCATCCCCCCTCCGGAGTCTCCATCAACACCACCGCCAAGACCAGCACCATCTCCATCACCATCTTCGTGATCCACTTCATCCCCCTCATAGTTTGAGATTGGTTGATCCCTAGCCATTGTCTAAGTGCTATTTTACATGTTTGTGAATTGCTACTTGTCATTGTTTTGTGGGGAGATCATAGTTTCAGATTGTGTTGTATCACTTGTACCACTGAATCATATCATGTCTTGGCGTTGTGAGTAGTTCTCTCATGTTCCTGGGGGCATAGGATGAATTTGCAATGATTTTTATATAACATGTGTTGGTATCTTGTCTAGTTTTTATCTTTGATGTAATTCTATGATGGTGTTGTGCGAACGTCGACTGCATATCACTTCACCTATATGGGCTCATAGGAGAACACTATGATGTAATGAATTGAGGATGTCTTAGGGGGACATGTAAACCTGAGACCAAGTTATGAAGTTACTTTATGGGGTATTCGTATCGAGGACCTTAAAGATTAATGCTATGGTGGGACTTTATGTCTTAATAACTCTTGTGTAGTCATTTACTTGGCACCTTGATCCATCATAAGAGGTGTAGTTTATTTATTAGCTATTCCTAATTATGGCTCCGTCCAAAGAAGATTAAAACTTGACAAAATGTTTACCTTGTTGTTCTAGAAATATTTATGCCATGAAGTCTAAGTAGCCCTTGGGAACTCTCTCCACCTATAAGAAACACACACTTGAGCTTGTCCTCTTGCTGCATAGAGGATTGGGCTTTCTCTCTTTGAGAGCTTTCACTTGTCATATTGCATTTTCAGCATTTTACTTTATTGCAAACTCTACACCAAAAACCCAAAAACACTTGCATCATTAAATCATTTTAGTTTGTCTAGTGCATAGATAATAAGGGAAGTGACACTCTTATTTGAGAGGATAATACTTATACCTTCTACTCCTCGTGGGATCGATACTATACTTACACATCGAAGACTTCAACGATCCCCTATACTTGTGGGTATCACCCGCTTCACGGCCGATACTTGTCCCGTACGAGAGGCAATCATGTGATAATTAACTTGATTTTTCTCAATTTTGGTTTTCCTAGTTATCAATATTTTTTTTAGAAATTGGTCTATAATTTATAGATTGATTCACATGGTCCCTTAATAACTAATTTCATAAATAGTCAATTTGTTTAAGCCATCCATCAGACGGCCAGCAATGTTTCCCGCCCACCCACCAAATTTCGCGCCGCCCACCCAAATTTTCGATCTAACTTTGGGTCTTGTCCCGCGCGAACAAATTTTCGAACCCCCTCGCTGAAATTTCCCTTCCCTCAAAACCCTTCGTATCGACTTTTCCCCTCTTCTCTCGCCCCACATTTCATTTCCTTTCCTCCCAAACCCTATAGCTCACCGTCACTGTCTTCACCTCGCCGTGTAGCATGCCGTCCCGGTCTTCCACCTCGTCCTGTAGCTCGCCTTCGCGGTCTAATAGCCCAAAGTGTAGCTACCCTTCCCGGTCTTCCACCTCGTCGTCCAGGTCGCCGTCAAGATCTTCCACCTCGTTGTCCAGGTCGTCGTCAAGATCTGCCACCTCGCCGTCCTGGTCGCCGCCAAGATCTGCCACCTCACCGTCCAGGTCGCCACCAAGATCTGCCACCTCACCGTCCAGGTCGCCTCCAAGATCTGCCACGTCGCCGTCCATGTCGCCTCCAAGATCTTCCTCCTCGCCGTCCAGGTCGCCGTCAAGATCTGCCACCTCGCAGTCTAGTTAGCCGTCAAGTTCTTCCTCCTCGCCGTCCAGGTCGCCATGAAGATCTGTCTCCTCGCCATCCAGGTATCCGTCAAGTTCTTCCTCCTCCTCGTCCAGGTCGCCGCCAAGATCTGCCACCTCGACTTCCAGGTACCCGACAAGATCTTCCACCTCACTGTCCAGGTTGCCGCCAAGATCTTCCACCTCGCCGTCCAAGACACGAGTAATGGTTCCCTCCATTAAAAGCAGTAAGAAAAAGGACTGTACATGTTTGTTTAACTGTCTGTTTGTGCGCTTCTGCTTGATGAGTTCCTATGGTCAAAGTTTGCTTATTTTCCAGCTTGTATTAGGCTTAAGATCAGTTTTGCAATCCTATCAGTCTTAGGTCCGCATATTAGATTACTCATATATGTATGTTACATCATCAGTACTACTGAACAATCAATACCAGTCCTATATTTTAGAACATAGAATACACCCCATTGAAGAACCCCCGAAGTGAGTAGCTTACTTTTGTAGCTGTAACTGTAATAGGTTATTAGAAAGTGTTATGTCTGTAGCTAACTTTGAGCTCTTTATTCATGCTAGAAAAACAAACAAAACCTAGTGCTGTTTGCAACCGCAAGCGCGTCAATGCGGTTATAGTTGACTGCACAACACCTGAGACTCCGGAAGTAAAGAAAAAGACCAAACGGACTCCACCAGCAGTACCTGCAGCCGCATCGCCACGAGCAACAAGGGCTGCACATCGCGGGACCAATCCTGCAGCTTCTGATGCTCCCGGGAAGCTACCAGCCCACCAAGCCAAGAAGGTAGATGCAAAACTCAAGCATCCAATGGTCCAAGCCGAGGAGGCAGCTCCTCAAGTTGAGCAGGAAGCTGCCCAAGGCGAGCAAGCAGTTGCCCAAGGCGAGCAAGCAGTTGCCCATGGCTAGCTGGAAGCTGCCCAACACAAGGAGGCAGCTGACCACCGCGAGGAGGCAGCCCCCCAACGTGAGCAAGTAGTTGCCCATGGCCAGCTGGAAGCTGCCCAACACAAGGAGGCAGCTTACCACCACGAGGAGGCAGACCCCCAATGCGAGCAGGCACCTCCCCATGGTGAGTTGGCAGGTTCCCAAGGCGAAGGGCAAGGTTCCCAAGTCGAGGAGCAAGGTGCCCGCTGTGAGGGATCATTTTCTGATCAATGGACTGAAGATCGGCATCACTGGGGCCATGAAGGTAACATGTTGATTGAATTGGTAGGGTGCATTTACAGAAGGAAATCCAAAATGCAGAACAGTAACTCTAGCAAGGCCCCTTTTTTCGTAGATGACCGAGGTGTCCCACCGGACACGTGCAAACGAGAGAGGATCAGAATTGTTAGTCCTGCTGGAAAGACAAAGCCAGTGGACCCAAAGATTGCTTCCAGGTATGCTTCAGCGTGTTCGGTAGCTGTGAGGGACGTTGTCCCTATCTTCCCCCATTGGAAAGATTACAAAGAAAGGGGCGACATATTTTCTGCCTACGCCAGCCATGTGTCTGGAAGATTTGTTTTGAACCTCAAAGACCCCTGGGTTCATGGATCTCTTATAATGAATCTCAAGAACCGTACAAGACAAAGACGCCATTTCCTGATGAGCTATTTTTTGACGATGTTCAAGACAAGTCTATGGTTGTACGTACACCTCCTCGTGAAGTGGGACACATGAGCGAAGCAGATTGGTGCAAGTTAATCGATAACTGGTCCACACCCCAGAAACAGGTCGTGTCTTTTTTCACTCAGCCTTGCCATCAATTCTATAATCTGGACTGTTGTTAATCTGTTCATGCTCTCTGTTCCTGTAGGTGGCTTGTCTGAAAGCCACTAGAAGCAGACAGGCCATCCAGTTCCCTTCTGCCACAGGTTCTCGTAGCTACGAGGTTTGGTGTGACATGGGAGAAGACGCCTTTCAACTGTTCAAAGCTACGCACAAAACCAAGAAGCATGGATTCAGTTCGCCTGTTAAAAGAGAAATTGTAAGTCCACCAGAATTATGTACATCTCTGTTTCTGATCAATTTATCTCAATAGAATTTTTCATCTCCTAGTTTATCTATCCTTGTGGTCTGCTATCTTCGTATATGTTCTCTACATGCTTATCGTCTGCTATTTTCAGCTATGTTCCTCACATGCCTGTGCTATTTTCAGCTATGTTCCTCACATGCTTGGCATCTGCTTTTTTTAATCTCTATTCCTTACAAGATGGTTTAGCTGTCGTTGCATCTATGGTTGTACATGCAGATCTCTTGTCATTTCAGCATCACCAGATATGTCTATTAAAATCTGCACTTCATCCCTTGTCATTTCAGCATGGTTTCCAACTATGTTTTGTACATGCTTGTCATCTGCTAGTCATGTACATACGTGCTGAAAATCTATGTTCTGTAGAAGCTTGTTGTCTGCTATTTTTCATCCGCGTTCCTTACATGCATGCTTGTCAGCTGCTATTTCATATCAATGTTCCTTACAAGCTAGTTCAGCTGCTATTTCATCTTATGCTTTTACATGCTTTATAGACTGAAATGGAAAAGAGGATGGCACCACCCACTTCAGTGGATGGTGTCGGCGCTGTCATGGAACCTCTTTCTACTGCCGAAGCTGTCGCGGATGTGTTGTGTATGGGCAATCGAAAGCCTAATTTCCTGAAGACCATAGGTGTGATAACAAGCCATACAAGAGCAACAAAGCCTCAACTTGAGCTTCAACTTGATTCTGAGAGAAAAGGGAGGCAGGAACTGCAGTCTGTAGTTGATGAGTTCAAGCAGGTGAAGGAACAAGCCGATGCAGAAAGGATCCAATGTCAACAAGAATTGCATCGCATGATGAATGAACAAGAAGATATGAAGAAGCGTCAACTATCCTACATTACCATTGTTGAGCAAACGTTGGCTAAAGGTCCTTCCAGAGGTGGAGCTGAGTAGCCCTTGGTATGTCTTCGTGAGGCTTCTTGGTGGCCTTCGTGAGTCTCAAACTGTATTTTGCTGCCTCTGCTGGTCAACCACTTGTTCTTGGTGCTGTGACAACTACTAGGGCTAAAATTTTACATGCGTCTTGACTCTCGACCGCCGAAATGGCCATTCTAACCACGATGAAACCGAATCGATGACGTCACCAAACTACGCACGACGGAAACATTTCGTCGTGGGGAAAAGACACGTGGAACCATATGGTTGGTCCAGGTTTCACCGTCTGATTGTATAGAAACTGCAACGGAGAAAGAAATGTCGCGCTTTCTGATGATGTCAGCATTTGCACCATGACGAAATGAAATTCGACACAACTGCACTGCCACGTGGAGCATTGTGGACAGCCCATGTGGCGTCCCCTGAATCGCGCCCGTGCGTGACGAAAAAAATAAAAACGTCGAGGACATCCATGATGTCATCACATGGGCGCGACGAACAAAATTCGTCGTGAATAAGTGATGTCAGCAAACGGCGGTAACGGTCGTCCGAAACGCTTTCTGCCACGTGTCAAAGGTCGCGACGGCTAAAACGTCACGCCTTATTGGGCCTTATACCGGGTCGTCCAGTTGCCCACGACGATTGACTAAACATCACGCATATCCCACGATGTTTTGGTGGCAACAAATCCGTCGCAGAATCGTCCGTGACAGTCAATCAGTGACTTTTCCGTCACGTAAACCATCGCGGATGAAGCCGACTGACGTTTTGGAGCTTGTCCTCGACGGAATTGAATCGTCACTGATCTCCAGATTTTTAGTAGTGAGAGTTGGAGATGGCGGCGACCTCGGACGTCTTCTGGGAAATATGATCAGGTGCTTAGGGTTTTTGCGTCGAGGGGAAATTTATAGGCGAAGAGGCGACGCGAGGAGGTGGGCCACCTGCCCAGGTGGGGTCCAGGCGCGGCCTAAGGAGGGGTCGCGGCCAGGTGGCGTATGGAGCCCCTGGGGCTCCCCTCCGGGCGTCCTTCGGGTTCCGTTTTTGTTTCATATTGGAAATAATTCCTGTAAAATATCAGCGCAATCCGAGAAACTTCACAGAACAACTTTTCCGAAACAAAGAGACAGCAGAAAACAGGAACTGACACTGGGCATCTTGTTAATAGGTTAGTTCCATAAATCATGCCAAAATGATTAAAAACATTATAAAAACATGTGGCACTGATATATAATCAAGCATGGAACATCAAAAATTATAGATACGTCGGAGACGTATCAATGCTCTTGGTGCAACTTCAACGCCGAGACCCAGACGGATGCAAAAAAAATCCTTTTTTTTTGTCTGTTTGGGTCGCCAGGAGGACATGCATCCGACCCTTGTTCGTCCTTCTTCGGTTAGACATGCGGACCAAATGGATCTCCCCGTCTATCATTTTTTGCCACAATTTTCATTAGAAACTTTGACCATTTTGGCCACAATTTGCATTGGAAACAAAGAAATTGTGGCAAATAAACATAGTTTTCCACAACTTTATTACAACATAGTTTACAATCAATAAATAGTAGCAAATAAATTAGAACAAAATGTGATTATGGAACTAGTGTTTTCTTACATGAGTCCTTATATGCTCAACCAAAATTTTAAAGTTGAACGTGAGTTGCCAGATCACACTTTTGTTGATGAAATTTGATGAGTTGTTCAAATTGTGCAGCTCCATCCTCGGGGGCTCAATCAACTGACCTTGTCAGTCACAATCTTGGTCATTGATACCATCATCATGCTCATACTCCACGATTATGATGTGGATGATCACACAAGTAATGATCACCTCCCACATAGCGTCAATGCCTCATAATCTAGAAAGGCCAAACAATAGCCCAACATGATTAGAGTACACAAAAATGCCGCTTCACATCCTTTCAAGCACTCTCTTGTTCTTTGGCAAGCATATGCTTATTCTCTCCTTCTAGAGTGGAGATTGTCTTTACAATTATAGATCACTAAGGATATATATCATCAGCTTGGTAGTATCTCTTGGTGTATTGGTGGCCATTGATCTTATAGCTGACCTTTGAAAAATTGCCTTATGAAATCCTAGAGAACACCGGAGAGAGAGGAGCCTTGGTGGCCCCTCCCCGGACCGCCCGGATCCCACGAGCGTTGAAGCACGTTGATATCATTGTGAGAACTTGCAATGCCAAAAAAAAGAGGGTAAATCCAGATATTTTGTTATACCACAACTTTAAGTATGATTGTGCAGTCTCCAACATGTCCCTTATATTGCCTCTGCTGGGCAAATGGACAGTCCTTTCACTCCCAGTGCATACAATATATGCTGAAGCATCCCAACAAACCCTCTTGAAGTCTTGATCGATAACAACTGGGTTGTATCTTCAGCTTTGGGCTCTCTCAAGTACTCTGGACCAAACACATGTGGGGCCTTTGGACGACAACTTCCGTACTGTCTACTACAACAAGGTTTGTCTAGCTTCGATGACTAAGGGGCGATGACAGTGATGCATCTACGGCTCGCCCCAGTATTCATAGTCATCACTAGGTGGTCTACAGATTTGAATATAATTTATATTACTTCCGATGTTCTTTGTAGTGCCGTGATTGTTTGATGAGTATATTGGAACTGTTTTCGCAAAAAAGACGTAGCCACCATAGCTAGCACAAATGATTTTTTTGAGAAAAAATCCTCCATATTGGGACATCACTATAAAAAGGCCCACCTTTTTAAAGGGCTGCCCTGCTCGCTCACAGCTCGAAAAGTGTCGTCTCCTCCTTCGCGCGATCCTGTTAGACGTGAACTACAAGGACTAGTCAAGCCATCCGTATTCAAGGAGGTTTAGAATTAGTTTAGATTATTCCTAAGTTGTAATCCTTTTCCTTGGCATCCAAGCCTCCTTGTACTACTATATAATCCCATCACGGGATCTAATCAATTTAAGTGCAACAATTGCAATTGCCTTCATGGTATCAGATTAGGTTACGATCCTCTCTCCTCATGGCGCCGCCACAACCTAGCGCCGCCGAAAACGCGGCCGAAGCCGCCGCCAAAGCAGCCCTATGGGCGCTAGCGGCCGCGCTCCCAAGCGTCCGGGCCGCCGTTCCAGTCACCATCGAGCTCTCCACCTCCAACTTCCTCCAATGGCGAGGCATGTTCTTCGACGCCGTCGAGAAGTATGCCCTCGAAGACCATCTAGATGAGAAGGAGTACCCCGCCGATCCCACACCAAAGTGGAGTCGGAACGACGCCATCGTCCGATCGTGGCTCAATAGCACCGTCGCACCCGAGCTTCTCGCCATGATCGTCGACACCACCACGCAACTTCCTGCGCACTCCTTATGGACACGTCTCTCCAACATCTACCACCACAACGCCGAGACCCGCTCCTCCTACCTCGAGCAAGAGTTCCACGGTCTCCAACAGGGGTCCATGACCGTGGCCAACTACTGTCGCAAGCAGAAGCTTCTCGCCGATGAGCTCAATGCTTTGGGCACAACCATCACCGACAAGCATCTCGTGCAGAACACACTTCGTGGCCTCAGATTTGGGCTTGCCTACATGCGCACGCTAACCGTCAAACAGCGCCCACTGACGTCGTTCCTCGACATGCGCTCGTCTCTTCTGCTCGAGGAACTCACGCTGAAGCAGTCTACATCATCGTCCCCTGCTCCGACCGCCTTCGTCGCGCGAAGCATCTCCACGCCTCCAACAACACGCGGTCCCGCAGAAAAACCGCGCCGCCTCAGCGCCGCCCCTACCCATGCCGCAACTTCCAGCAGCGAGGCAGTTGCCAATTTGGTGCGCGATGCCGCTTCATCCACTCCGGCCCTCCCCAGCAACGCGACAACGAGCAACGAGGCGGCAACTCCAACACGTCCACCAAGGGATTGCAGGTGCCCTGGCCCTCCATGCAAAACCCTTGGGCGGGCTCTATTTAGATGTGGCCAGGTCCACCTCCACGCCCGCCTCTTCCAGGTCCACCACAGGCCGATCATGCCATGATGTCACCGTCGCCTCCGTGGGTCTACGGTGCTCCGTCGACCATGCCAAGTCCACCAGGGGTGACGCCGCCAACCATGCCCTGGATGATTCCAGGAGCTCCGCCAGGTGCTCCAACAGCCGCCCCGACATATGCTGCTCCGCCACCATCTTTCGACCAAGGACATCTCATGCAGGGGTTCAACACCATGTCTCTCACACCACCATCGTCTAACGAGTGGATCATGGACTCAGGCACCCCCAATTACATGACCGGCAATCAGGGTAACCTCTCGCACATCATACCCTCTAACTCTCCTTTCCCACACGTCATCGTAGGCAATGGTCAATCCCTTCTTATCGCACAAATCGGCCACACAACCCTTTCTACTCCTAACCACTCTTTCTTCCTTAACAATGTCTTACTTACACCTAACCTCATAAAAAATCTAATTTCCATTCGTAAGTTAACCACTGATAATCTTGTTTCTGTCGAATTTAATCCTTTTGGTCTTTCTGTGAAGGACTTCTGCACCAAGAACGAGATCGTCAGGTGCAATAGCTCTGGTGACCTGTACCCCTTCTGGTGGCCGTCTTCACCCTGCACATGCTCTCTCCACCACCACGTCGTCTTCAACCTTGTGGCATCGTCGCTTAGGAAATTGTATGCATAGCACTGCACTTGTATTCATCACTGATTCATTACAGAGTGATTACATGAGAATATAAAGAGAGGTAGAGGCGGTGCTATGCTTTTGCATATCCTAGCTATGTGGGAGGAGAGCGTGCGCAGGTGCATGATCCATGGATAACGAATGGCCCTATTCTAGGCTTATCTACTGCGTCCTATCTACTGTAGTCTAACATCACACCTAGTTTCCCTCTGTAATACTTTCAGGTGGTTAATTAATTCGTCCAAGAAGTGTGCACCAAGGTTTGATGGATTGAAGAACTGCCGGCCTCGAAGTGCCTCAAAGCGTCCTTTTCGGTTGCCCATCTCAAGAAACTAAGCTTCATTATGTTGTTGCCACAGAAAGAGAAGAAGAACATCTGATCTGATAATGTTTTTGGACTGGCTGTTGATCAAGGAACTCGAATTAACTGCTCCTACTTTGCTGGGCATCCCCTAAATTCTATCTATATTCATGGTTTTGTACCATGAAATGGAGTAATAATTTAGTTCAGCTAATCGGACATGCATTTATTTACATAACTTTTTTTGAGATATGATTATAATTGGTTTATATTTTCTTACTTCCAAGGTTGTATATGCTGAAAGCCTGCCAGTCGTGCTGCCAGTAATGGATTGTTACCCGTTTCAAAAAAAGTAGTGGACTGTTACAGCCGTATGCTTCTTCGCATATAGGCAAACTGAAACAGGGAAAACCTTCACGGTAGAAGGTTCTTCAGAATTCAGATGATAGTAGTGTTAAGTACCGGAAAGTTCAAATGGAGGCCGAGCTCCATGGAGCTCGGTTTCCAAAAAAAAATTGAATCCGAAAATTTTTGTTTCGAAAAATTCTGCAAAAAATCAGAGTTGTAGACAACACATTGATCCACCACTGTGAAAATTTTTAAGTACAAATTCGTATTATTATGAGCTACAAAAAAAAGATAAACCTGGCAAAATTTCAAAATTTTAAGACTGTGCACTGTTCACCGGTTCAGATCTGCCGATTTATCTTTTTTCGCCAGATCAGAATACAAGGTATTTGGTCATGAAAATTTTCACAATGGTAGATCAATGTATTATCTACAACCATGATTTTTTTTAGAATTTTTTGTAACAAAAATTTGCGGATTTTTTTTTTTGGAAAACCGAGCTCCATGGAGCTCGGCCCCCATATCGCCACGCTCAGTTAAGTACTGGGATCTGTTGGAACAGTTCAGGAGAAGCTGGTCTGTCGAATGCATATTTTTGTGTGAGCATCTTGGAAGTGTTCAAATATATAATGAAAAACTCAGGGGCTTCTTGATGAAAACTGAGCAAGTTTGAACAAGTGTTGAAAAGATATATTTCCTATGTTACCCTACTTGTGTGTGGGAGAAACTAAATGCTGTGGTGCCTTTTCTATGCTTGTGACATTCATTTTCGGTTCATAGTACTCCTGTTTGGCAGAACAGAAAAAATACTGATTTTTGTACTGTAGAAGTCATTTACTACATAGTGGCAGACTTATTGTTTTGTTCCACGGGTTTTCCCTCTAAAGTTTCTTGCCTCACTTGCCCCAGTGTTTTTGTAGCTTTTCCAAGTAATGGTTGATGAAACTACTGGAAAGGTACAAGGGTAAGGCACACTTCTTTTCGGCTTCTACGAGGGCTTCTCCGAGAAGCTCCCCTCACCCAGCTTCTCGCAGAAGCCCGACTCACAAATTCGTTTAGATTTCTAAATTAGTTTTGAAAAGAGTAGTTTGAAAGTCTAAACAAATTTGTGAGTCGGGCTTCTGGGAGAAGCTGGGAGAGGGGAGCTTCTCGGAGAAGCCCTCCTAGGAACCGAAAAGAAGTGTGCCTAAGTAGTTTGGCTAATAATTAATGTAGTGTAGTTCATTTCTTTTTACCTCTTGACAAATTGAGAATCAATAAGTAACTTTGGTTGAAAGATTACAATTACACTCATCAGCAATGTTTTAAATAGGCGGCTATAGGAAATAGCCCCTGTCGGAGAATAGGCCCAGGAACCGGGCGTATCTCACGAGGTAAGAATCGAGCAAGGGGCTGAACACGGAGTCAAACAACCTCCAACGTTCCACGGCGACGGTGCTCGTCGGGCTCACTGGAGGAGAACACTGCAGAGAGGAACGCGCGGTATTACCCAGGTTCAGGGCCCTCTTGTGGAGGTAAAACCCCTACGTCCTGCTAGGCTGTATTGCTTGTAGAGGTTTTTGGTACAGGGTGAGCTTGTGGAGCTCGAGATGGCTGCCAATGGCTAAAACCCTACATCTGTCCTAGCCAAGGAAGACTGAACCAGAGTCGAACCCTTGGCACGGGAGTGCCCTCCCTCCTTTTATAGTCGTCTTGGTCCTCTTCCGCCCAAACATTTGGGCGGGAAGGGTTGCCACATCCCGACGAAGGAGGAGACACGGTGCACCATAAAGGTGAAGTCCACCATAAAGGTAGAGCCCATGGACGCGGTCCACGGCAGGGGAGCAGCGTCACCAAAGCTGAAAAGAGGCACCGTCCAGCCAGGACGGTGGGCTGGCGCTGCAGACGTGGAACGGGTCCCGCGGTGACGTCGCCGTTGGAGCGTAGCTGCAGGCGGTCTCCTTATCACCAAAGTGGCAAGTCTCGTTGTCCGCTTTGCTTGGCGCTGCTTTGTTGACCCCTTTATTCATCAGAACGGCAACTGGGGCGCTGGCGTCATCGCGCTTTGGCGCGCCAGTGACTCTGCGGGAAGCGCAGAGCCCATGTGCGCTCTGCCGCGGAGGCAGAGCTGGCTTCGAGAGGAAGGAAGCCTTGCCGAGGCGAAAAGCCTCGGCAAGCTTCGCGGCTTAGTCCTTAGTCGAATTCCTGGTGGCGCCTTGGGGCGCCTTCTTGTGGAGAAATCTCCTGTCGAGACTCGACAGGCTTGGAGAGCCTCTACAGGCTGAGAGCCTGGTCCTTAGCGAAAATCAGGCTGAAGAGTTCCTTGGGCCTTGGCAGGCCGGCCCGTGGTACCCTGGTTTCCACTGTGCCGACAGTAGCCCCCGGGCCCACGATGGGCACGCCGGAGTTGCCGATGGAGGCGAAGCGTCGAGGGCCCAACAGAGCCTGCCAAGGCCGCGACACGTGGAGCGCGACGGTTGCGCTCGCGGCCACGATCTCCTCGGCTTCAACGGGCGTCGTGGTGGGACCCGCCACGACCGAGCGCCCGGTCAATAAAGTCTGGGCGCGCAGACTGCGCCCGTCACTTCTCCCATTGCTCCGCCGCCCACTTCTTCCAAACGACTCCTTCTTCCCAGAGCGCTCCTTCTCCACGGTTGTCTTCTTCCTCTCCGGCGAGCGATGGCACCCAAGAAAGCGGGCACCGACGCGAAGGGCAAGGCCACGGTGCAGGCCGGCTCGTCGGCCGGCGCGTCGGCGGCAGCGTTGCGCGGTGCGGCCCTTACGGCGGCGATGCCGCCGACCCGCGTCTCCGCGGCGGCGATAGCCAAGGTGCGTCACATGGTGGCGGCGGGCTCCAACGAGCATGGGGCCACCGAGATGAGGCCAAGCGGCAGCAGGCTCGCCGACGAGTTCTACCCCGTCTTCCTCCACACTCTCTATGCCGGCCTCGTGCCGCCATTTTCTGACTTCCTTCTGGCGGTTCTGGAGACGTACCAGATCCACTTGCTCCATCTTCACCCCAACTCCATTCTCATTCTCTCCATCTTCGCCTACTTTTGCGAGGCCTACATCGGCATTCGCCCTTCGGTGGAGCTCTTCCGCAGCTTCTACTCCCTCCGGAGCAGCGCCGCCGGCGAGCACCTCGGCTGCGTCTCCTTCCGCATCGCCGCCGCCAGGAGCGAGAACTACATCCCCATCGCTTGGCAAGGTGAGAATGCCATCACCATGGTGACGAAGAAGGTGGACGGCTTCCGCGAGCGGTGGCTCTTCGTCGACGCCAAGATGAGGAACCCCCTCCTGGAGGTGCCTGAGGGGCCCCCGGCGAAGTGGGCGCGCTGGGGGAGCGCAGAGTTCACCGGCCGAAACCTCGACGCGGTGTACACATACATCCAGCGTGTCCGCGAGGCTGGGGTCACCGGCCAGATGGTGGCCAGAGACTTCTTGAGGCGCCGGATTGCCCCCCTCCAATGGCACTCTGAGCCGATGTGGAGCTACAAGGACAAGATGGACGCGATGAGGCTGAGCCGAGACAGCCTCCAGCCTGAGGTGCTGAGCCAAGTCTTGGGGGTCCTCTTCGTCTCCAAGACAACAATCCCGCTGCCTGCCGTAGACGACGCACGTCCGCTCATCGCCTTCGCCGAGGAGAGCATCGCGGAGCATCGCCGGGGCATGCCGGTGTTCGACGAGTGGGGAATAGTGCCCGCGGGCCACCGCGGGCCCCGCCCCAACCCGTTGGCGGCGGAACCGGAGAACATGGATGCGCCCCCGGAGCAGGAGGAGGCTGAGGAGGCTGGAGAGGACTCGGGAGCCGAGGACGCACCCACCGAGGGCGAGGCCTCGAGGGGCGCCAGCTCTGCGGGCGGAGACGAAGCGTCGACAGGCGCCAGCCCTGTTGGCGAGGATGAAGTGGCGAGGGGCGCCAACCCCTCGAGAGGCTCCGTCAGCTCCTCGAGGAGCATTCCCGCCGACGTGGACCTCCAGGTACTCTCCTCCAGCGATGAGGAGGGTGCCTTCTACGTCGCTCGCTCCAAGCGAGTTGAGGGGGAGAAGGAGACGAGCGGCAGCGGGGGTGGGCGCAGCGAGCCCCGCTCCAAGGCTGTCCACGACAGAAGCGCCGCGACAGCGAGGAGCGCTTCTCGCGAGGAGGCAAGGGTGCCTCCAGAGGAGGCCGGGGCAAGCAACACCCAGCCACCCAGGGTGAAGAAGAGGGTGTGGGTGATGGCCGGCGAGTAAGTCTCGATTCTTCTTTTTCTTTGCTGCTTCACTTCTCGAAGATCCCCTTGAAGGACCTCAGACTTGTCTTTCTTTCAGGGAACCTGCGGCGCCAAAGAGGCGGAGGCTCCACAAGGTTGGAGAGACCACCAGCGCCTCTGTGGAGACGCCTGCGGCGGGCGAGCCGCAGCAAGCATCTGTTCCTCCCGCGAGCGAGCGCCGCGCGGAGGTGGTGATGGAGGAGGCAGCGCCGCCGTCAGGTCGGGCAACAGCTCCTCCCGTGGCGGAGCAGCGCACAGAGGAGGTGGATGAAGAGACGGCGCCATCGTCGTCTCGGGTGGTGACTCTTCCCGTGGTGGCGCACCACGTGGTTGAGGAGGTTGAAGAAGCGGCGCCGCCGCCACCAACCAGGGCGGCCACTCCTCCCGTCCAGCAGGAGACGGAGGAGGAGAGGGTGGACGAGGAGATCGTCCTGGAGCGGCCTCCAGAGGAGGAGGAGGAGGCTCCCTCGAGAGGGGCCGGCGCGACCGAGGCCGCGGCGGACGCGGCCGCCACAGAAGGGGCAGGCGGCGCCCCTGAGGAGCAGGAGGCAGAGGGGCCTCCGGAGCCCACAAGCGCCGGAACTGGGGGCGAGAGAACGCCCAGCCCCCAGAGAGCCCTTGAAGCGGGCGACAGGGGAGGCGCCCCCACAAGCCCCCTGGCCGCTCCAGAAGCGGCGGTGAGCCCAAGGCAGGAGGCCTCGGGCGCCTCGACAAGGATCGAGGCCTCCGCACCTGGCAGTGGTGCGGGAACCTTGGTGCGGCGGGAGCCGCGAGCGGCTCACCGCCGGGTCGTCGTCAATCGGGCACTGCAAGCCCTTGGCGAGGTGGAGGACGAGCTCATCAGGGAGGAGGCCGCCATCGCGGCGGAGCGAGCAAGGCTAGGCGAGGCCTGGTCCCTCCTCCAAGAGAGGGTGGAGTCCTGCCGCCGCCAGGACGCGGCGGCCCAGGCAGAGCGCCAGGAGGCCCTCCGCTTCGCCAAGGAGACCCGCGACAGCGTCAAGCGGGAGGCGCAGGAGGTCATGGACCAACTGGACGCCGACCGGGAGGCGCTCGACGCGGAGACTGCCTCCAGGCACCAGGAGCTGGCGGCCGCGCGGCAGCAATTTGCTGCCGAGTCCGAGAACACGCGGGCCAGCCTGAAGGAGCAGCGCGAGCTGCTGGAGGCTCGCGAGGGCCATCTGGCAGTGCGCGAGGCGGAGCTGACACAGCGCGGAGGAGAGCTGCAGCGGCGCGAGGAGCAGGTCCAAATGCTCGAGAAGGACCAGGCCATCCGTGAGGAGCAGCTCAAGGCCCGCGAGGACAAGCTGGCCCGGGGCGAGGCCACCTACTCGGAGCGCATGAACAAAGCCAACGCCGACCTCGCCAAGAAACAGAAGAAGGCGGAGGACGACGCCGACGCCAAGTTCAAGCTCGCCCGGGAGGAACTCTCCGCAGAATACAGGGCCAACCTCGCGAAGCAAGAGGAGCGCTTCACGACCAAGCGCCAGGAGCTCCTGGACCGCATCGACGTCCTCGAGAAGGAGGTGCAGCAGGCGGCTCCTCTCCTCCAGAGCGCCCAGGAGGCCCAAGCCTGCGCCGAATCCAAGGCCACGGCCCTGGAGGAGGACCTGCTCGAGCTCCAACAGCAGGTGGGGCCGGTCGCCAACCTTGTCGAGCAGGCGCGGGACAAGGAGAGCCACGGCCAGGTCATGAAGCGTCAGCGCCGGCTCATGTTCGAAAGCCTGGTGCAGCGTGCGCGCGCCATCGCGGACAACTTCAGGATTGAACTTCCTGCATTCGACGCAAGAGGGGGCGATGACGGAGCGGCGTACAACTCCTTCTTCGAGCAGTTCCTCGGGGGGATCGAAGAGACCGCGAAAGAGTTTGACGCGCGCGTCGTGGCGGAGAGCCGCGACCTCCTCGTCGTCGCCACCGCCAACATCTTCTGCAACCTCAAGCGGCTCGACGCCTCCATCGACCTCGCGGCTGTGACAGGGCTCAGCGACCCCAGCTTCCGCACGAAAGCGATACAGGAGGCTGCGGAGGCGTACGCCAAGAAGTTTGACCAGCCGTGGTTTTCGAAGGCGATGGCGGCAGCGAGGAGGACGCTGAAGAGGAAGAGGAGCGCCCCGCGGGCGGCGCGAGCACCTCAGGGGGCGCACAGGCCTGAGCTTCTTCCTGCAGCTGGACGTGCACAAGGCGCCCAAGTGTCTTAGCCTTTTGCTTGTATAAACTTTTGTAAAGACTTATTGATGCTTTAATTAGATGTGCTTGGCGTGTGCCCCTCGAGAGGCTTTTGTCTTCCCTTTCATGTCTTTTTTGCTCTACGTTTTAGGACCCTCTCTTAGCGCTACACCACCGCCGCTTCGGTATGCGAGCGTCAGGGCTCTGCAAGGCCGGGGGGTGCGTGAGGCCTCGAGAAGTAAGATCCCGCGAGGCGCGATGCCTGGGGTTCCCCTTTAACGCGCAAGCAGCCCATGAGGCATAGGAGAGAGAAAAGAGGTTCGAGGGACAAAAACCAGCGAAGGGAAAAATGACCAAGTGTTTGGACTTAGCTTCGCGAGGCATTGTCTGCCTTGGAGGGGGTGTTGGTTCCCTGGAGAGGCGTTTTGGCCTTGTAGGGGGTGTTTAGTTCCCTGTCGAGGCATTTTCTTCTCGAGGTTGCCTGAGGCTTGCTTGGGCCTGCTTTCCTGCGTTTGGACAGATAGGTGCACCCACAAGCAATACATAGCTAGGTAACTTATGCGCGCTCGTAGGTTCCTTCATGTGTGTCTTGCGAGGAGAACAGGCACCAAGGTTTTGGTGATCCTTGGTGAGTTGACGTGCACGGGAGCTGACCCATGAGTTCAGAGCTCGCTGGGAGTTGACATGCATGAGAGCTGACCCGCGAGTTCAGAGCTCGGATCCCTTGGGTTTAAGGTGCTGCTGGGATGCTCCCGAGGCACAGGCACCATGCTAGCCCCCGCTCGCGAGATGCACATGGAGGATCATACGAGCAAGGACAAGATGCAAATATCATAAATGCTTACCAAAGCAGAAATCAAACTGCAGGCGCGAAGCGCAAAAGGTTCAAGTTGACCTGAAACAGAGGTTCATTACACTGGCGTGGCCAGAATTACAAAAATCCGCCATGCTCTGGGCATGGGGTCCACATGCTGTGGCTGAGACTCTCGAGGGGGCGTGCCCGTGGCAGACGCATGTAGAGAGAGCTCAGGGGGCCCCTAGGCGGGGGTGGCTTGAAGAGCCTGTGTCCCGCCATGTCTGGGCATGGGGGTCCACGTCGCCAGGGCATGGTGCTTGAAGAAGTCACCTTGCCGAGGCTTGGTGGCTTGGGAGTCTTCTCGAACGGCCCGCGGCAACGTATAGTAGAGAGGGGAGCCCGAAATTTTTCCTCGTGGAGGATGTTGGTGCTGAATTCTCCCTTGGCGCAAAAAGTTGCTTGCAAAAAGTTGCTCGTCGAGGACGATCAGGGGTAGAACTTGCGCAGGTGCTGGATGTTCCAGGGGTTGGCGATGGGGACGCCGTCCTCCGTCTCGAGCCGCGCAGAGCCAGGCCTGGCGATGTGCACGACTCTGTAGGGCCCTTCCCACATTGGTGAGAGCTTGTGGAGACCTTCCCTGGAGAGGATTCTCCTCAGGACAAGGTCCCCTGCTTCGAGAGTGCGCGGGCGGATGTGACGGCTGTGGTAGCGGCGGAGATCTTGCTGGTACCTTGCCGCTCTCAGGGCCGCATTGCGGCGGAGCCCTTCAAGCAGCAGCAGGTCGTCGTTGCGGAGCTCATCCAGCTCGGCCTCCTTGAAGGCCAAGACTCGCGGAGAGCCGTGGGTGATCTCGCTGGGGAGGACGGCTTCGGCGCCGTAGACGAGGGAGAATGGCGTCTCGCCAGTTGGCTTTGTTGGCGTGGTGCGGATGGACCAGAGCACCGAGGGGAGCTCGTCGATCCAGTTCTTGCCGCTGGCCTTGAGGCGGTTGAAGCTTCTCGTCTTGAGGCCCTTGAGCACCTCAGCATTGGCTCGCTCGGCTTGTCCATTGCTGCGTGGGTGAGCCACCGAGGCGTAGCAGATTTGGGCGCCGAGGCTGCCGCAGTAGGACTTGAAAGCGCCGCTGGTGAACTGTGAGCCGTTGTCGGTGATAATGCGGTTGGGCACGCCGAAGCGGCAGACCAAGCTCCTGATGAATTTCACCGCTGATTTCGCCGGAATGGTGCGCACGGGTTCCACCTCGGGCCACTTGGTGAACTTGTCGATGGCGACGTAGAGGTAGCGGTAGCCCCCGAGCGCTCGCGGGAAAGGTCCCAGCAGGTCCAGCCCCCAGACCGCGAACGGCCAGGAGAGCGGGATCGTCTGGAGTCCTTGTGCGGGCTGGTGGATCTGCTTGGCGTGGAATTGGCAGGCGTCGCAGGACTGGACAATTTCAGCTGCATCTTGAAGGACAGAGGGCCAGTAGAAGCCGCTTCGGAAAACCTTGCCTGCCAAGGTGCGCGAGGACGAGTGATGGCCGCACTCTCCGCTGTGGATGTCGTTGATGAGCTGGCGGCCTTCCTCGGCAGGGACGCACCGCAACGCAACCCCATTGGGGCGCTTACGGTACAGGTCTCCGTCGTGGAGGCAGTAGGACTTGGCCTGGCGAGCAATTCTCTCAGCTTCTGCATCTTCTTCGGGAAGGACTCGATCTTGCAGGTAGCGCTTGATCTCGTCGATCCAACCAGTGTCTTGGCGTACCAAAGTCATCAACAAGCGATCGCCTGAGGGCAACCCACAGTTTGGTGCTCCACTTGGTGGGGCTGGTGGGAGCTCCTCTTGAACGCTTATGTTGACCACTGGTTGCTTGACGGAGGCCTTGGCGAGTCTCTCCTCAAACACTCCAGGCTGCTGGGCTTCTCTCTTTGCTGCTCGCTTGGCGAGGTCATCGGCTTCTTGGTTCTCTCCTCGCGGAATATGCTTGAGTTCCATGCCCCTGAAGTGCTTCTCGAGCTTGCGTACCTCTTCAAGATAGGCCACCATGTAGGTGTCCTTAGGCGTGTAGCTTTTGTTGGAGAAGTTGACGAGGAGCTGAGAGTCGCCCTTGATGAGGATGCGCTTGATGCCGAGGGCGATGGCGGCTCTGAGCCCAGCGAGGAGGCCCTCGTATTCGGCGATGTTGTTGGAGACCTTGTCGTGGTCCTTGAAGCACAACTGGACGGCGTAATATAGCTTGTCGCCTGTTGGTGAGGTGAGGACAGCCCCAGCCCCTGCACTCCGGGCCGCGAAGGCGCCGTCGAAGTGCATGGTCCAGTAGCCGGGCTCTGTCTGTCCTGAGGTTGTAGCTTGTTCTTCTTGAGGCTCTTCTACGCGTGTGTCCGTCCATTCAGCCATGAAATCAGCTAGCGCCCTGCCCTTGATGACTCTTGTGGTGTCAAATTCCAGCTCGAAGGGTTGCAGCTCGATGCCCCAGCTCGCGACGCGATCTGTCGCGTTTGGGTTGCGCAGGACTTGCTCCAGGGGATATGAGGTGACCACCTTGATGGGGTGACCCTGGAAGTAGTGGCGCAGCTTTCTGGAGGCGCTGAGGAGCGAGAAGAGGAGCTTTTGCTGCATGGAGTAGCGCTCGCGAGCATCTCGTAGCACTGTGCTGACGAAGTACACGGGATGCTCGACGAGGGTAGTTGTAGGCGTGGCAGCAGTGGGCTCCTCTCGAGGCCCGGTGGAGTCCTTGTTGAGGGTCTCTTGAGGCCCTGCTTGTAGAGGCTGGGTGCTTGTCGAGGCGTGGCTCTGCTTGACGAGAACTGGCTCTTCCCTTTCAGCCACCAAGACCGCGCTTGCCGTCTGAGGAGTGGCTGCAAGATACAGCTTCAGAGGCTCGCGAGGGCGTGGGGCAACCATGATGGGTGGGCTCGCCAGGTATTTCTTCAGATCCTCGAAGGCTTTTGCCGCTTCAGGGGTCCACTTGAAAGGACCAGACCGCTTCATAATCTTGAAAAATGGCAGCGCCCTTTCGCCGAACTTGGAGATGAACCGGCCGAGGCTGGCCATACATCCCGCCAAGCGTTGCATGTCCTTGAGGCGACGAGGAGGCTGCATTTCTTCTATGGCCTTGATCTTGTCGGGGTTTGCTTCGATGCCGCGATGGGACACCAGGAACCCGAGGAGCTTGCCTGAAGGGACCCCGAAGACGCACTTGGCGGGGTTCAGCTTGATGTTCACCTTGCGCAGGTTGGCAAAGGTCTCCTCGAGGTCCTTGATGAGCGTGTCCTCCTCGCGAGTCTTGACCACGATGTCGTCGACGTAGGCCTCTGCATTCCTCCCCATTTGAGCCCCCAAGGCGATCCTCATGAGACGCTGGAAAGTGGCGCCGGCATTCTTCAAGCCGAAGGGCATGCAGACGTAGCAAAACACACCACAAGGGGTGAGAAATGCTGTCTTCTCCTCGTCTTCCTTTGCCATCTTGATCTGGTGGTAACCAGAGAAGGCATCCAGAAAACAGAGGAGTGCGCAGCCGGCGGTGGAGTCCACGATCTGGTCGATCCTCGGGAGGGGATAGGGGTCCTTGGGGCAGGCCTTGTTGAGGTCGGTGAAGTCGATGCAGAGGCGGCTTCCTCCGGTGTGCTTGGGAACGACAACACCGTTGGCGAGCCAAGTGGGATGGACAACTTCCTTGATGATGCTTGCTTTCTTCAACTTTTCTACTTCCTTGACGATGAAATCTTGCTTTTCTGGCGCTTGACGTCGCGCCTTTTGCTTCACGGGGCGTGCGTTTGGACACACGGCTAAGTGGTGCTCGATCACCTCCCTCGGTACGCCGGACATATCTGACGGTGTCCATGCGAACATGTCAGAGTTTGCCCTGAGGAAGGCGACGAGCGCGCTTTCCTATTTGGGAGGCAGGTTGGCGCCGATGGTGACGCTAGCCCCCGAGCCGCTTGCCTCCAGAGACACCTGCTTTGTCGCGGCCTTCTCCTGAGAGAACAGCTGCTTCTTCTTCGCGGGGGGCCTCGGGAGGGGTTCTTCGTCCTCGTCAGCAGGGGACGCCACCGCGGCAGCCTTGTAGGCCGCTTGCGCAGCGTACAGGGCGTCAGAGACCACGCCGCGGATGACGATGGTGCCGCCCGAGCCAGGGAGCTTGACGAGGTTGTAGGCGTGGTGGGTGACTGCCATAAACTTGGCGAGGGCGGGGTAGCCGAGGATGGCGTTGTAGGGCAAGCCGATGTGCGCGACGTCGAAGTCGATCAGCTCGGTGCGGTAGTTGGCCTGTGTGCCAAAGGTGACTGCAAGCCTCACTTGCCCTAGAGGGGTCGTGAGGCCCTCTGTCACCCCTGAGAAGGGCCTGGTGGGCATGAGCCGCTCGTAAGGCACCTGAAGCTTCTCGAAGGTCTCGACAGAGATGACGTTGAGGCCTGCACCCCCATCGATGAGCGTCTTGGAGACGGCGATGTTGTTGATGGTGGGGGTGCAAACCAGCGGGATGGTGCCAACAGCTGAGGTGGACTTGGGGTGGTCGCCGGAGTCGAAAGTGATGGGGTACTGGGACCACTTGAGGGGCCTGGAGGCCTCAACCCCGGGAAGCGCTGCCGCGACCTCGCGAGCGAGTTGCTTGAAGTGACGGTTGGAACTGGGGGCCTGGGCCCCGCCGAGGATGCAAGCAGCGCCGCGAGGCACCTGGTAGCCCTCAGGAGTCTCGGCAGGGAGGTTATCGTTCGCGGGTTGAGCGGCGTTGGCCTGGGGGCTCTGCTGGTAGTTGTTGTCGTAGTTGTTGTTCCAGCGTCGCCCCCTGCGGCCGCCGCGGCCGCCGCCGCGGCCACCGCCGCGGCCACCGCGGCCTTGCTCCCCCTCGCGCGCCTCGCGAGCCTCGCGAGCCTCGCGAAGCCCTTGAGGTCGTAGCAGGTCCTCGGTGGCGTGTGAGTGCCTGTTGTGGTAGTGCAGAAAGGGGCGGTCATCCTTCTTCTCGGTGCCCGCGGCTGAAGTGGCAGCGCGAGGCTGCTTGGCGTCGGGTTCGGCCGCGAGACCGCGGTGGTCTTGCGCTTCTCGGAGGATTTATCTTCTCTTCTTGGAGCTCTCAGTGGGGTCCTCAGGCTCGTTCTTGACGAACAGGCGGCCCTCNGAGGACCGCGGTGGTCTTGCGCTTCTCGGAGGATTTCTTCTTCTTCTTGGAGCTCTCAGTGGGGTCCTCAGGCTCGTTCTTGACGAACAGGCGGCCCTCTTCAGCCTTGGCGCACTTGTCCGCCAAGTCGAAAAGCTTGACGACGGTGGTGATGTTGTCGTGGATGCCAAGCTTCTCGAGCATCCGCACGTCCGTGACTCCAGAATGGAAAGCCGAGATGACCTGTGCGTCTGTGGCGTTGGGAATCTTGTTCCGCACCTGGCTGAAGCGCTGGATGTACTTGCGGAGGGTTTCGCCAGGCTTCTGGCGCACGCCGCGGAGATCGTTGTACGTGAGGCCGCGCTCGTACGTGCCCTTGAAGTTGGCGATGAAGCACTTGCAGAGGTCCTCCCAGGAGCCGATGGACTCGGCGGGGAGGTTGGTGAGCCATGAGGACGCAGAGTCCTTGAGAGCCATGGGGAACCAGTTCGCCATGACCTTGTCGTCGCCCCCGGCGGCCTGGATGGCCAGGGTGTAGAGCTGCAGGAACTCCAACGGGTTGTTCTTGCCGTCGTAGCGTGGAGGGAGGTCCGGCCTGAACTTGGTCGGCCAGACGACGCGGCGAAGGCTGCGGGTGAACGCAACCGTGGTGCCATAGGTGACCACGCCGTCGGCGAGAGTGGCGCGGAGGTGACGCCCGGCGGCGGCGACTTCCTGGACGGCGCGGTTGTGGCGTTGTTGGCCGCGCTCGATGTTTACGCGGGCGTCCTCGGGAGCTCGCTGCACGATTTGGCAGTCGTGCGGCGACGAGGCGTGTGAAGCAGCACAGTTGTCGCGGGGAGGAGCCCCCGCCGGAGCAGGTTGCGGTGGAGCTGGAGCGGGCGCGGGTTGGCGAGATGGTGCAGGAGGAGCGCCTTGCGCTACGTCTCCCGCACGACCAGAGGGGACCAGCGAGCGAGACGGCGCGGGAGCGGCGACGCGGGCGGCGCCGACGAGCTCGGAGAGGCGATGAAGCCAGGCTTCGTGAGCCTCCGGGTGGGACGGTACCGCAGCAGCTCCTGCGCCATGAGGAGCGCAGTTGCCGGGCTGGGCGCAGGGCGGCCCAGCGAAGAGGCAGCACCGTCGCGCGACGGGTGAAGGGAGGAGGCTTCCTCTTCGCCGAGGTCGTCCTCGGTGTGGACGTCGTCGTCGTCCGCTGGGTGCTCGACGCGGGGCTCGGGGTCGACGTGGCGCTCCGGAGCAGTGTTTCCACGAGGGCGGCCGCGCTGCCTGCCAGCGGGAGGAGCAGTGGCAGCGCTGGCCGTCCGGCGAGCGAGACGCTCAGCGCGAGAGCCAGCCATGGTGGTGTCAAGGTTGAAGACGCGCCTCAGCCCCCTACCTGGCGCGCCAGATGTCGGAGAATAGGCCCAGGAACCGGGCGTATCTCACGGTGTAAGAATCGAGCAAGGGGCTGAACACGGAGTCAAACAACCTCAAACGTTCCACGGCGACGATGCTCGTCGGGCTCGTCGGAGGGGAACACTGCAGAGAGGGGACGCACGGTATTACCCAGGTTCAGGGCCCTCTTGTGGAGGTAAAGCCCCTACGTCCTGCTTGGCTGTATTGCTTGTAGAGGTTTTTCAGTACAGGGAGAGCCTGTGGAGCTCGAGGTGGCTACAATGGCTAAAAACCCTAACTGAACCAGGGGGTGAACTTAGATCTAAAGCCCAACCAGGAATCGAACCCTTGGCACGGGAGTGCCCTCCCTCCTTTTATAGTCGTCTTGGTCCTCTTCCGCCCAAACATTTGGGCGGGAAGGGTTGCCACATCCCGACGAAGGAGAGGCACGATGCACCATAAAGGTGAAGTCCACCATAAAGGTAGAGTCCATGGACGCGGTCCACGGCAGGGGAGCAGCGTCACCAAAGCTGAAAAGAGGCACCGTCCAGCCAGGACGGTGGGCTGGCGCAGCAGACGTGGAACGGGTCCCGCGGTGACGTCGCCGTTGGAGCGTAGCTGCAGGCGGTCTCCTTATCACCAAAGTGGCAAGCCTCGTTGTCCGCTTTGCTTGGTGCTGCTTTGTTGACCCCTTTATTCATCAGAACGGCAACTGGGGCGCTGGCGTCATCGCGCCTTGGCGCGCCAGTGACTCTGCGGGAAGCGCAGAGCCCATGTGCGCTCTGCCGCGGAGGCAGAGCTGGCTTCGAGAGGAAGGAAGCCTCCCGAGGCGAAAAGCCTCGGCAATCTTCGCGGCTTAGTCCTTAGCCGAAATCCTGGTGGCGCCTTGAGGCGCCTTCTTGTGGAGAGATCCCCTGTCGAGACTCGACAGGCTTGGAGAGCCTCTACAGGCTGAGAGCCTGGTCCTTAGCGGAAATCAGACCGAAGAGTCCCTTGGGCCTTGGCAGGCCGGCCCGTGGTACCCTGGTTTCCACTGTGCCGACAGCGCCGTCACCGAAAACCCTAGTTCGGGGTCCAATCTGAAGCTGATCCTGGCACTGTGCCGGAGGGGAGATCGATCCCGGAGGGCTCTTCATCGACATGCCTTCCTCCGGGATGATTTGTGAGTAGTCTCACCTTGGACTACGGGTCCATGGCAGTAGCTAGTTGGTAGTCTCTCTCTTTTGTGCTTCATGTCTTATGATCTTGTGAGCTGCCTAACAAGATCAAGATCGATTATTGTAATGCTATGTGATGTGTTTGTTGGGATCCGATGGATTATGAAGTTATGTTCAGATTGTGCATGATTCTTATATGAGTAATTTATGTTGTTGCATGCTCTCCGATGTGCGTAGTTACTTTGGCCAAGTGATTGTGTGTATCTCCAAGAGAGGGTATTTATCCTAGATAGTGGGTTCATGCCCCCTTTTGTTCCTGGGAACGAGTGACAGAAACGTCTAAGGGCGAGGGTGTGATGTTGCTACTAAGGGTAAAACGGCGGTGTTAATTAATGCCTATTTTGATATTAGTATTGCTTACTTCATGCACTTTACTTAATGCAATTGTCTCTTGCTTGTCGAGGGTGTGATGTTGCTACTAAGGGTAAAACGGCGGGCATCATTACTTCATGCACGAGTGACAGAAACGTCTAAGGGCGAGGGTGACAGGCTGGATAGCGATCCCACGGTGGACTATTTAGATAAAGACGCAGTTGGACTCAACGGTCTTTGTTCCTTGTTGTGATGCCTCCATAAATAGTATCATGTCCTTTTTGTCATAGCTAAATTGGGTTTGTGTCATGTTCTTATCAATTGCCCAGCTATAATTCGTTCACCCATCACATGCATATTTTATCTACTTGAGAGACTCCACTAGTGAACCCATGGCCCCCGGTCCATCTTTTTACATTGTTTAAAACCTCATTTACTTGCTTTTAATCATCATTACTCCTCTGGTCACTTTTCATATTTTATCTATTTAATCATACAATTAACCGCTTTGTTTTCTGCGAGACCGGAAAGATTGACAACCTTTCCGCCATTGGGGGAAAGTATTTTGGTTGAGTGTGTGCAGGTCCACGTCTGTTGAAGGTCAAGCGCCAGAGATCTTCAACATTCACCTCGTTGTTGATTTCAAAGTCCTACTGGTTCGATAAACATCGGTTCCTTAATTGAGGGAAAACTGCTACTAGCTGCAATTCCGCCTTTGCTTGGGGCACCACCCAACTTATATTAATACAGCAGCAAGCTCTTTTCCGGCGCCGTCGCCGGGGACTTTGGAGCTACAGCAAGGGGAGTCTCATACTCTCAATCTCTTTACTTTGTTTTTGTCTTGCTTGCTTTATATCTGGTTTAGTTTATTTTCCTGTCCCAAAATTTTAAAACCCAACAAAATTAGTGTAGTCTTTATTCCTGCCTTGTTATTTCGTCTTATCATGATGACTAGTTCTTTTCCTCCTGTTGAGACACCCGAGTCCGAAGTCCTCACCTTCAAACAAAGAGGTGGGGAGAGTTTGAAAGATGCTTGGTACAGAATTAATGATGCCCGTCATAGATCCGCTAAAAAACCATTGGCCACTGTTCTCCTTAGAAATTTTTATATTGGCATTACAAGTTGGTATAGGTATGTCCTAGATACTATCACAGGTGGAAACTTCCTAGGAATTAATGCTTTGGAAGCTTTTAATGTTATAGAGGGTCTTGTGGGGATTCCACCAACTAATGATCGAAAAATTGAAATCACTTTAGAACACGTCATACAAAGGATAGAAATTATAGAAGATAATGTACCAAGTGTGGATATGATAAGATAAATAGATAAGGGAATTCTTGATGGTATTAACAAGCTTGATGGGTGCCTAAAATACATTGCTAAAAGTATTAAGTCCCTTGAAGTTACAAGAGCTATTAATCGAATTGATAAATTGGGGGAAGCAATTGATACCTCGGGAGCACCCTTTTCTCCATCTAAATTTAAAAAGAAAGAGGCTTCGGCCCCCAAAGTACCTAAATTTATATTTGTGCCAAAGAATACTATTAAAAGTAATACATCATTTGCAGGAAAGGAGCAGTTGAGGATGGTGAAGGAAGCTCAAACTTCCAAGGATTTTAAGGGAGGAGCCCTAGTGGGTAAAACAACTTTTGCTCCACCAATTGTTGGTACTAATAGTATTGCTGGAGGTCCTTTTCCAAGTTTCACAACTCATGAATTTTATGAGAATAATGATGCCTTTGATCCCAAAAAAACTTGATATTTGGCATTGCGCCTAGCTAAAAGGCGTTAAAGAAAAACGCTTGTTGGGAGGCAACCCATCTTTTACTTTCAGTTTGCTTTTTTTTCTTGATTCATGAAGTTATTACCTCAGTAGCAACTTCATTTTATATTTTTTTTGTTTTTTTTGTGTGCCAAGTTTAGCCTCTAATGCATTGAAAGTGCGAGGTATTGTGTTGCTGTCCAAAAACAGATTCTATGCGCCTATTGCACGAAAATCGTAAAATCGCCAGAATTTTATCTTTTTCTGATAATTTTTTACAGCAAGACCGATGCTTTTATCTATCTTTAGTTAGTTTTAAGTTTTGTGATTTGAGCTGCAGAAGTGCCTTGAAAAAATCAATCTTTACAGACTGTGCAGATTTTGACAAATTCTCCTTTTATTTTGCATTTGTCTCTTTACCATCGTCATATGTGATACTCTAGGGGTAGGGTGCCACATTGAGGCTTAGTATGCTATAGATAATGTCTAATGAAGTTGGTTTGCAATTTGTCATGAGTTGAACACATGTGCGTTTTAATTTATGAGCATTAACCCTCTAATCGAATTATGAGAAGTTTTGTGTGAAGAGAGTTTTTAAGTTCCGAAGGAGAGAAATATGAAGAAATCGAGGATGGATCAGAGCTCAAGCTTGGGGATGCCCCCACGGTAGCCCCTCTGAATATCAAGAACTATCAAGAGTCAAACTTGGGGATGCCCAAGGCATCCCCTCATCTTCATCGACTATTATAAGGTCGTCTTCGTTGAACTTCATTTTTATCACTTTACATATTATGTGCGGGAGAGAGACATATCTTTCTCAAGAAACCGTCGGACATTTTGGGAAATATGCATCTGAAGTCAGGGGCATCTGCCCCGGTTTCAAAAACCATATTTCCACATGCTAAAATAATTTGAAAAAAATCCCGGGCATACACATCCACGTTATATGGCGGCGCAAAAAGTTTCGTCAATAAATGATCATTATTTTGGTCTAGGTGAAAAAGACAAAAGAATGTCTGAAACAAGTTTTTTTTTTTCAGCACAAAAATTTGTCTTTTTTGCGCCGCCAAAACAAAAGTTTTTTTTTCACAAAACTTTATGCCGCACACATATTTCGGTGAGATGTACACATAAAATTTTATTTCGGATTTTTACACAATTTAAAACGTGTTTAAAATGCATATTTCAAAAAACAGGGGCAGATGCCCCCATGTTCAGAAAATGCACTCTCCGGACATTTTGGATTATATTCATCTACGCAAGAAAACTTTTGGTGGAAGATAGGGAGGGAATCGCTGGAGTACTATGGAAAGAAACTGAATCGTTCCTAGTTTATTGCTTTCCAGTTTTATTGCTTGATTGATCTTCTCTGCATGGGAGAGATCTTAACGAGGTGTATACTATGGAAAGATACTAAATATTCTATTTTTATTACTTGATTGATCTTTTCTGCACGGGGAGCGGGATGACGCGCAGATCTTAGCGAGGGTCATATTATGGAAAAGATATTCCTAAATCAGTCCAATTTGATTGCTTGCTTGATCTCTTCTGCACGGGAGCGGGATGATTTATAGCACCGGATCTCCCTTGCCTCAATCTCTCTCTATATATATAGGACTCGTGTGTGTTGATAGCAGATCATCAATCTTCTCTCATCCATCTTTTCTCATCCATCGACAAGCTTTGATCAACTAGTGTTGTATACGAGAGGATGGACAAGTACACAATTCGCATCCTCGCGCTAGCCGTACTGTCTCTACATCTCGTATGCTCTGCTACTCTTGCTCAAGGTAAGTAGCGGATTTACATTATTTACGATGCTCTTTTGTCTTCAATCTCACGAAATTTGTCCATGCATGGGATAGGCACACGTAACATTTTTAGTTCTCCACGTAGCATGTACTCCCTCCGTTCCAAAATACTTGACTTTTATTTGTCTACATATGGATGTATCTACACACTAAAAGATGTCTAAATATATCTATATGTAGACAAATGAAAGTCATCTATTTTGGAACGGAGGGAGTATATTGCATCTTCTTCGTTTCTTGTTGATCTGTTGTTTATCTTTTTTGTTTGATCAATCCAAAATTATTGCATAACAATGTTTCGTTTGTTGATCTATAGGCCGAATCATCGCCGACGACGTGGATAACGAGAAGATCAATTTTCCAAACGGGTTGTGCTATTATGCCCGTGAATGCCCACATGATATGTGCTACTGTTGCATGGTAAATGACACTTGCTACTCGACTAAGCCCGAGTGCATGACGGCATGCGACAAATCCCGTATTGAAGAGAAAGTGGCTAAGAGTGCACACATGATATTTGCTACTGTTGCACCTCATTTTCATGCCTAGTCTTTATTTTATCTTGAGAGGCAATACGTGATGTGCCGACAAATAGTTTGCAATAGGAGTAATACCCTAATATCGTTTCCTGGTTAATTGATTTGACATGTTGCATTAAGCTTTTGCAAGTTATTAGTATCTTGCACCAGCAGATGGTATCACAGGCTCAAAACTGATGAAACATATTTGGATCAAACTTCTGACTTGTGTTCTGCGGAACAAACCAAAATATTTAGGGCCACCATCAAGCTGTGCAACTCGATACCTGATCCATCTACTTGACACGATAAACACGGTAAAATAAAATAAACTTATATTTAGCTTAAAAGGTAACCATAAGAAAAAAATATGAAAATGGAAAATGAAGACGAAAACCAATACAAAAAATGAAAAAAGAAGAAGAAAATAATGCAAGAAAGAAGGAAAAGGAAAGAAATACAGTATAAAAAAGCGAGAGGGGACTACCTGGTTATTTCCGATGTTCTGACCGAAAATCACATCGTTTCAGCTATGGAGGCTAGGCTTTTGGTCGTCGATCGCTCAACTCAGCTGCCATGGACAATTCATGGGCACGACCGTAGGAATAACTCACGCAGTACCAATGAAATAACGAGGAAGCATGTTTCACCATAACTAGCGAAGTGGCCCGCGCATTTGCGCGGCTAGATTTGTGATGAGTTATCTACATAACTAATATTGAAATACTTATGTATTTCATGATTTTTTTAGATAACAATTGTTCGTTAGATCCATGTCTAATACCTTTATTAGACTAGTATACGTGCACGTGCAACGCACGTTTAATATCATTATAAACGTTTAATCTCAATACTGAAAACTAACAATATAACAAAATCATCTCGCACGTATAATATAGTTATGAAGCTTTCATGTAACTGTGTTCAAAATAAGTAACCCGATAATTTTAAAGAAATAAATCTATCCCGGTGCGTTTGACCAAATATTGTACAATTTGAGGTACGGTGGCTTCACATTCGTGATGGAGGAAGTTTGTGGAGGCATTATTTAATATATGATCATCTGAAAACAATTATTAGGCTCTTCACACCATCAGATTCACACCATCAGATTGGAAACAACTTGACCACATTGATAAACTGGGGATGTGGCCCTATAGCAGAAAATGTTGTCCCTTCTAGCATGGCTCACAGAATCGACAACATGTTTCCTCCTTCCTCACAAACATATAAAATATCTGAATCACTATCATCGACAATTAAGCAAACTGTGACAAAAATAAAACTACTGTTTTATGATCAAAGATAGCTCTACTACTTCCAACGATTGAATCTGAAATTTGAACGCATGTCAGATTCGAGTTTTAAAACAATCACGTGAAAACGCAATGTATTATAATATTTTGCATGTCGGGCCCCATAGTTTCAATAGATGATGGTCCAAAAACAACTTCTCTCTAGAAAGCAAGTTGCACATGTTGGGCTCGTTTTGACTTGATAAAATCCGGCAAGGGCTCACTCAAGAGAACATTCCAGCATGAATTCCATGAAGATGTGAAATATGCAATACGTGTTCGCAATATTGCGTCCACTATATTACATGATCCATAAAAGGTTGTCTAAATTAACAGAACAAAAACACTTTCATGAAAGCTATGTCCTTCGGCTTACCATTGTATACCCTCCCATTATCTCATGCCTCCATCTTGGAGTCAATAACATATATCTTTATGTGATCAACACTCTGGCAATCCTGCACCATTCAGCTCAAACAAACATGGCAGCCAAGGCAATGTCTCTTCATACTACATTTGAAAATGGTCAATTGCATCTCAAGATGAAAAATAGGAACAGTTTAGCTACAATATCAGGATCCAAGAAACATTACTATTCATGAATGAGATATAACACCAATGGATCTACATGTGCCAATACAGAATATACTACAATATCAAATGAAAAGCATCAATTAGGCCTCAAATGGAGAACAAATAATTTTCACGAACCAATTAGTTAGCAAATAAAAGCACCATCTTCTTGAAATAAATGATGATTATCTTCGTAACCTTAATTATCAGTCCAACAATAAAAATAATCTCATCTCAAACACTCAAAAGGATACACTATGACAACATAAAAAATATTCTTTGTCTCTTTTGTAGCATAATATACGAAATATTCACTATAGTTTTTTCGCAACTAATACTAATGTTGGAAACAACCGGATATGCACTCCAAATCCAATCAACTACATGTTAAAGCAATTTAAAAATACACTTGGGATTACAAATGTTGCTCAAATTTGTAATAATTGAACCCAATCGAAGTACTGAAGCAAACAAAAAACTGCATGCACAAACCTGAAGATAGTGTTGCAAGGCATGGCAGCGTTCGCGGGGAACAACGGCTTTCACGGTGAACACTGCCATCATGTGAGAGGCTTGCGTCGGGAGATTTGGCGTCACGGGTGGTGGTAGGGATCTGTGGCGTAGCAGAAGGCAGGAAAGTAAAGATATAGTTACCAACACAGCACAGCAGCTGGTTGTTATGCAATACCGAAAATATTGCATAAACCTTTACATGTCTAATTGTGGGAGGCCCCTACCTCCGTGATGAACCCTGTCAGCCTCCGGTAGTAGTCCTCATGGTTGTTCAGCTGCTAAGCTATCCAATTTACTTTCACTTGCATGTACATATAAATATCAGACTATCAGAGATACCTGCATATATGGGACCTCAGTAAGTAATTACACAATAATCAGTTAGGTAATATGAAAAACGAATTCGAGGCACAATAATTGTTGCATTATTAAGTTGCAGGTTTGAAGGTAAAATTCGAGTAATTTGTCCAGTTGACAGTTGCCTGTATTGACAATTCTTAAATGTCTCTGCAACAAATAGTATTAGCTCATGGTACTCAGAAACTTCAGGTGGTGCAAAGGTTATTTCTTCTTTTTGCTTGCTAATAATTCAGCATAAAGGGCTTTGCTTTTACCTGCATCAACAGGAATCAATTAGATACAATGAAGCCAAGCTTGGAGTACCTTTTAGAACACATGCATGAACAAAGAACCACGTACACTAAAGCCTACCCTAAATTAACCATAGGTAGAACATGGCCGATTGTATGAAAAAGATATTTGGCTGCATTGTTTGAGAAAGAAAGCTTACCATAGAACCTTAAACTAAAAGCATCCAAGATATTTTCAGTTAAGGAGCCTCCCTAAAGAATAAAAGAAACACTCTAATACCAAATAACAATGTATTTCTCATATTCAGAGAGTAGAACCGTGCTTCCCAGAACATATCAGCAGTGGCTAAATAATTTAAGAACTGATTGTAAGTTGTTACAGGCTTACAGCTAGAGGCCACATACATGGTAGCATCACATACTAATATAATAAAATTGTAAACAAACATGCACGGCTAAAACTATTCATAGATAAAACATGTCCCAATCTAAGCGCATACTTGAAAATTTAAATCATATAAACTTAGACAGACAATAGAAGAATATCTAGGAATACCTGAAAATTCATAGTACAAATCCCTTCCACTGGGGAAGAAAAGACCCAACAGCAATCCCAAACTATTGCGGCGGCCAACGACCTGACCTGAATGAGCAAGTCCGACATGCGAGGCCTGCATACAGCGGCGGCCGGCGACCTGAATTGAAGGCCTGCACGTGAGCCCTGGATGCAGCGGACGCCGACTACCGAGCTTGGGGAATCGAAGCAATACACAACTAACACCGGTCGAAACTGGATGCCGGTGGTCTCCCCCGTCGTCCTTTCAATGCAGCGTCGGTGGTGGCCATGTATGGCTCAGTGGCAAAAGGCAGCGGCGGCGAAAAATCAGCAGACGGCCAAACGAACATGGAGGCATGAAGGGTGGGCGGGGAGGCGCCATTGCCAGCGACGTTGCGGTTCGCTGCGTCGCGGGGTGACTGGTCCGGGGAGACGGCGGCGTGGGGCAGGGCACGAGCTAGCAGAGGAAGGGGCAGGCAGGGGAGATCGATGACGGTGATTGCGATTTTTTTTCACGGTTTGTGATGAAGACGGCAGGGCGAAAAGTTTCGTCTGAGGCAGAGTTTTCGTCTGCCTGCGGATTTGCTAAACGTACGCTTTGGTGGGATTTACTTTGATGTTGACGGTTAGATCTAATTTAGTGGGCCAGATCGTGAGGTGGAAATTAGTCTTTATTGTTCTGTGTACGTGTGCTGGGTGCACTTAGGAAAGAATATGTTTGCTCCTTTATTAGTAGTAGAGAAAACTAAAGACATCAAATTTTGTGCTCCTTTTATTCAGTTATAGCCATTTTTCAAATATCCTATAATAATTATATAATGGAGATATTTTGGGGAATAACAACTATAGCTTCTTCAATAGCAATGCATGTTTTTAGTTTAGTTTATTCATACAACGTATATATCCATTGCTACCACACTCAACTATTTGAAGGCATAGATGCATGCTTGAACCTATCATATCATTACTAACCATTTTTAGTATAGAGTCTTAATGCTCTCATTCTACATATTTTTCAGGGGAAGTTATGTTCTTCATCAGCTGGAGTATGATATAAATGACTAAAGTTGGAAACTTGCTCACAAATAAGGCAATCCATGTCAATGTCTGTGTCGATTCCATATACAAACTAATAAGTACCACTAGTAGAAAAAGGGGCATTGGTCCCGGTTCCAAAGGGCCTTTGGTCCCGGTTTTCAAACCGGGACTAAAGGGTCGGGACAAAAGGGGGGGGGGGGGCTTTCGTCCCGGTACCTTAAGAACCGGGACCAATGGGCCTCCACGTGGGCGGGGCGGGGGGCTCCGGGCCGGAACCCTTTGGTCCCGGTTGGTATTACCAACCGGGACCAAAGAGGTTTCAGCGTTTTGTTCTTTTTTATTTTGGGGGGGGGGGGGTTCGATTTTTGTTTTTCGATTAATTATTTTTTACGAAGATCACGTTGCGCAGACAATCATACACATAAATTATACAATACACCGAGTTCACGTTTGATTCATACATACAAACATAAGCCCACACGTCGAGATCACGTTCAAGTTACTAGACCGACATCACGTTTCTCACACGTCCAGATCACGTCAATTATATTGGAGGCAAAAAATAATTGCTTTTGTGATAAAATTCTCCAGTTTTCTTCAGGACCTCCGAGTTCAAAAATCCCGCCAATTCCTCTTGAATTGCTTTTAGGCGCTTCGCTGGTATGAGCTGGTCCCGCATTCGCTCCATCTAGATCAATATGAATATGTGAGTTGTTTATAACTGTATATATGAAATCATAATAAATAATTTATGAATGGAACTCAACACAATATGGTAATAAAAAATTGCGAAGAGTGTATACATACATAAGCTGTTCTTTGTTCTCTATTCCGCTCACTGACAAAAGAGCGCATGTACTCAAAAACGTAGTATGCACATAAATTTGTCCCCTGTTGCTGCCTCTCACACCACTTTACAGAAAATAGAATTTAATCAAATAATAATCAAGCATGATAATGGTATTGAAACTACAATTAAAGAGTTGTGCGGACCTATATATATAGTACTACTTACCTTGGTGGTATAAAAATACAACTTCGGTTTCCATTCCCCTAGAACCTTCACGATGAACCGTTTCCAAACCCTGGCTGCCAAAATAAAATGATTAAAGGAGTTATTAATTACTTGATATTAGAAAATGAATGAAAGAGGACGATATAGAGCGATAATGATTAAAATTACCTCTGGAGCATGTTTTGGTACTCTTCCATGTTTTTCCTTAACGAGTCCATGACTTGAACGACTCCTTGGTCAACTCTAATGATTAGCAGAATCCAGTGGGAACTGCGCACGTTTATATGTCCATGACTCATCGGTTACATTAAACATGGAGTAAGCAAAATAGAATGTGTAGAAGGTACAGTAACACTCACTAGAAGACGTAAGGAAAAAGCATTTATGCGCAAGTATTTAGTTTCACTAACCACCGTAACAAGTTATTCTCTGTGTCCTCGGGATGGTTATTTACGGTCACTTCATTAATATAATATGGGTCAATGAACCCGATGTCAAAGATGCGGCGTTCCCTGCATTCGACAATCTTCATTCTATAGTACAAAAGAATGTAGTGAGGTAATTACAGGCAATGAACGAGCAGAGCTAGAGACTTAATTAAATTGCAGAAATAAATCACTTACAAACAATAACAACTGACGAGGGATTTGTCAAGGGAGTCTTGATTGAATAACTGAAAATTTTCAGAAAACGGAATATACATCGCGTCATCCGTGAAGTAATGCTCTATCTTATATGACACCCAGAAGAACTCATGCCCGGCCTCTACGGCTTTCTCGTACCACAGATGCAATCGACGCAATTGTGTTGTTAGAGAATTGACCTGCTCAGGTCTGACCAGGGACTTCCCGTAGACATATGTCCATGCATACTGATACTCCTGGGGGCCGCCTATGGTGCCAGTGTCGTGGTGAACTTTCTTATCGGATATCACCTTCAGCAGGGAGATCGACTGTTTTGCCTGTTCTCCAAGCTGGGCCACGTTTTTTCCGCATTTTGCCGCCTAGAACCGCTCCTTCTTTAGGCGATCTGCCGCCTCCTTCTCCTCCTGCATCCGCTGCCTCTTTAGGCGATAGGCAGCCTTTTTCTCCTCCTCCTCTTGACTAATTGTCTTCTCCAAAACACGATCATAGTCATCTCGCAATTTAGGCGGCTCTGGCAGGGGACCCGTTAGATTTTTTATAAATTTCTCAACTTTTTCTGCTGGTATTATCTCTTTAGGCGGGGGCCGTTTCGGAGCTAATTGTCGGGCCACATCGGCATGCACCGACTCCTCGAGTTCCTCTGGAGTTAAGTCGTACGATCTATTTGGAAGAGGCTTTAGCAACTCGCGTTCCGCTCGAGTTAACTTATCTTCACGCGTCGATGTGAAGGATAGTTTCCGCTTTGACGAGAAGGTCTTAACAAGGGGCGGAATCGACGGACGGGACGTCGCGGGCGATGGACTCGCGACGGATGGGGCATCGAGGGATGGATCTTGATGTGGGGAGGATGGATCTTGTGGGGGTGGATCTTCATGAGGTGGGGGGGATGGATCTTTAGGGGGGGATGGATCTTGAGGTGGGGGGATGGATCTTGAGGTGGGGGGGATGGATCTTGAGGTGGGGAAGATGGATCTTGAGGTGGGGCTCTGCTACTCGGAGGAGTTAAGTTTGGAAACACGATGTTTTTCATGTTCCAGAGAGCGATACCCTTCTCGACTTCTCCCAGTGTCTTCTCGCTGTCACCTCCAGGAATGTCAAGTTCCAGATTAGCATATAACGGCACAACTTCATCCACCCCGACACGAGCATAGCCAGGTGGAATCCCTCCGAGATGGTAGCTTGCTCCAGTTGGATTAGGTAAAGCATAGCCGACCGCCACCTTGAAAGACATGTTCTTCATTGACATATGTAGCTCACAGTCTGTCTTCTCCGTGATATCATCCACGGGGTAGTGAGCCGCCGGCGGTTGGAATTCAGAATTTTGTACATGCGTGGAACCCGCGCTGCTTTTCCGCTGATCAGATGGGGCGGCTTCGACATGATCTTCTAGCTACAGCTGAGATGCCTTTTGCTTACTAATTGAGTCTAGTTGCTCCTGCTGCTGCTGCACCTTGCTTTCCAATGCTGATAACCGGTCAGACTCCTGCTTCTTTTTTCTCTGACGGCTTCTATAAGTATGAGCGTCTTCCGGAAAACCTTGCTTCAAGGTGACACCGGCTCCATAGCCTCGTAATCGTCCAACGTGTTCAGGATTCCCGAGTGCTAGTGACAGCTCGTCATTCTCTCTGTCGACCACGTACTCTCCCCTTCGAACTTTATCTATTGCGTCCACGAGTTGTTTGGTTATATACTCAATTTTTTCCTTCCATTTTCCCTAAGCAACAATCAACCCTGTCTGTGGGTCCAACCCTACCCCATGCGCGAACAACCAAAACTTGGACCTCTCGGGCCAGTCATGTGTCTGTGGAATGATCCCGTTATCAAGCAGTCGTGCTTCAAAGTCTTCCCACTTAGGCATGGCAGCCCTGTAGCCACCTGCCCCCAAACGGTGGTGATATTCCTTCTTCGCAGCATTTAACTTATTCTGAACCGATCGGGCCACAGCGGCCTCCGATTTTCTTTGCTCCACAAATGTGGGCCACTGCTGTTGTAACTTCACTAGTGGTCCAGTGAAAACTGGATCTTTCTTCTCCGCCTTTAGATAAGCTTTCCATAAGTTTTTCTTCCAGGTCCGGAATTGTTCGGCCATCTTACTAAGAGACCACTCCTTCACTTTTGTCTTCAAGTGCTCGGGTACATCTGGCGGTAGGCTGACCTTTGTCAAGAGCGTGTCCCAACACAATTTTTTTAGTCTCTCGTCGACATAAGTAGTTGGGTTGTTTTCATCCTTCGGCTGAATCCATTCTTTAAGGTTGATCGGGACAATGTCCCTAACAATAACCCCACATTGATTAATGTATTTGCGGCGGCAATCTATGGGTTCCAAAGGTTCGCCACTAGCACTAACTTGGTCGATCACTATCCTACGACCCTCCTTCAACGGCTTCGTCGGGTCTCGTTTCGGCAATGCACTAGATGCGGATGATCCGGAGGGCTAAAAGAAAAAAATGGTTCGTTAATAACAGCAATACAACTCAAATAATACATCTAGTGTGATCGATGTACAGAGGCTTAATATACCTCGCCAGAGTTTGTTAAGGGCATTTCCCCCTCTCCACCATTTTCTTCTTCCGGAACCCCCTCACCGGAATCGTTTAGAAATTGGGAGCCGTAATCTTCTGCAGTTACGGCATCTTCTTCACCGACAGGCGCGGCCGCACGTCCTGCTATAATCTGAAGCATTCGCATTTCGCACTCCTCGTCTCTGCCGGCGACATCCGGACAAGTTAGATCCATCTGCTCTTCACGCTCCTCGTCTCTGCCGACGGCGTCCGGAAAATTTGGATCCATAGCTCAATGTCCCTGCAATCAATTTTGTAAAAAGAATATGAATATCAAAATTTGCATCTAACACTATTTGTGAATGCAAAATTATAGCAACTACTTAACAATGTTAGCATTAGCAGAATAATTGTAATAACATTTGAAGAAAATTTGAATGTTTGCTATCAAAATTTGAATGTTTGCTATCAAAATTTGAATGTTTGCTATCAAATTTGAATGTTTGCTATCAAAATTTGAATGTTTGCTATCACAATTTTTGGATAGACCTAAAATTCCTAAACCAATTTTTTGCTAACACAAATTGTTTCTAACACTAACAATATTTCCTAACACAATATTTTGCTAACACAAATTGTTTCTAACACTAACACTAACTAAAATTCCTAGCATAATTTTTGCTAACACAAATTGTTTCTAACACTAACATCCTATGCCAGGCATCTACAAAATTCCTATGCCACGAACTTTGCAACTTTGCATGTTTTTAACACGTTATATACTCTCTACTGTTCAGCATAATTTTCGGACCTTTTTACTTTTCTTTTCAACAGATGTCGAGGGCTTAGATACAACAAATATAGAGAGAATATGAATATCAAAATTTGCATCTTAGAAAAATGTGAATACAAATTTATAGCAACTACTCCGGAGGGAGTACTTAGCAAATTTAAATTCAGGAACTACAATTTAAAATTCCAAGCAATTACAATTTGATTTTACTTCTATTTGCTCTAACAAATTTTGCATATCTACAATTTGCATACAATTATCCACCAACACAATTTGCATACAATTCTCCACCGTCTATTTTTCATATCTAACACAAAACTAAAAAAATCATCTAAAAATTGCATCTAATAAATTCAAACTATGCAAATATCGAAATGGTACTGAAAAAATGGTACTCAAACCTAGCCTAAATTTTTCTAACCTAAAATTACACTAACTTAAATATTCACCTAGCCTAAATTACACTAACCTAAATTTTCACTTAGCCCAAGTTAAACAAACCTAAAATTCTACAAATTTTTCCTAAAAATTAGAGGAGGAGAGAGGGAGGAGAGGAATCGTACCTTGCAAGGATCCCAATTGGGAGGGGATCGGCGGCGGCCCGTGGAAGGGGAGGCGACGGAGACACGGCGGCGGTGGCCCGTGGGAGGGGAGGACACGGATCGAGTTGCGGCCGATGTACAGAGGAGGAGGTCGGGCGGGGCAGCTCGAGAGGCAGGGGAGGAGGCCGGGCGGCGCAGCCCGCGGCCGATGTAGAGGAGCAGACCGGCGCGGGCGTTGGACAGCGTGGGCGCGGCGCGGCGCGGGCGGCGTTGGGCGGCCTGGGCGCGGCGCGGGCGGGCGTGGGCGCGGCGCGGGCGGGCTGGGCGCGGCGCGGGCGGGCGTTGGGCGGCGCGGGCGGGCGTGGGCGCGGCGCGGGCGGGCGGGGCGATGGCGGCGACAGAGGCGCGGAGGCTTCGAAATAGGGAGAAGTGTGAAAATCGAGGCGGAAACGAAACCATATCGACCGGAACGGACCTTTGGTCCCGGTTCCAGCCACGAACCGGGACCAAAGACCCTTTGGTCGCGGTTGGTAACACCAACCGGGACCAAAGGTCTGTCCGGGCCGCGAAATATTGCGCGCGAAGCCCAGCGGGCCTTTGGTCCCGGTTGGTGTTAAGAACCGGGACCAATGGTCTTTTTTTTTGTTTCTTATTTCTAGTTTCTTTTTCTGTTTTCTTTTTTGTTTCTTTTATATACTTTGTTTTCTTTTTTAAATATATGAATTTTCACATGCTTTTGGAATTGTTTTTTTCTAGTTTATTTTAAAATGTTCCAATATTTAAAAAATGTTCCAATATTTGAAATTCATTATCTTTTTATTATTTAAAAATTCATATATTTTTATAGTTTCATTTAATTATTTGAAAATCATAATTTTAAAATGTTCCAATATCTATTGATTTAATTATCTACAAAATTGAAACAAAATGCATGTTTGATTGTTTTTCATATAATTTGAATTTATGGCAAATTCATTTTTTTAATTATAGGTGAATTCATTTAATTACAAAATTTGGAATTTGAACTCCATTAAGTCATTAATTAAACTTATAAATTCAATATCTTTTCATCCGTTTATCAGAAAAATGCAATTAAAATATCAATATTCATTAATTAAACTTATATATTCATTGAAGTCCCAAGGAGGCGGGCCGTCCCCCTCGTACCTGGCGAGACCCAATATTTTGCATACATATGCATGAATATCACACACATCTCCGGAAGTTGATAGTTTAGGTCGCAAGTTTTCAAAATCAAGTAGTAACCTAAACTACGATCACAGACAAGAGAACTGCAATGGCGATCATAGACTCTGAAACTAACTTCGACCGGTTCCTGAGCCGCGGGGTGCTGAGCCGCCGGCGCTGCGCATCCAAAGAGAAGGAACCCTCACAGGGTCATAGCTCACGTGAGAAGGAACCCTCTGAAGAAACGACCACCTACTGTCATACTACCTATCCAATAGATACATGTAGCGACGGACATGCTCATCCTCCTCCTTGATACGGCGACGTACCACCTCCTCGGAGGCCGGCTCCCTCTGCACCGAGCGTGGCCCACGCGACTGCCACCACAGAAGATCCGGGTCGACGACGTCACCCGGATTCCTCACCAAGCTGCGCGTCCCGGAAGGTAGCACCTCCCAGTGCCAGCCCGGTGGAGCCCAGTCCCGCACATCGCCCCTCTGGTCCAACATGGACATCGTCGCCGACACCTAAGTCAAAAACCCCTAAGTCAAAATTTTGTTACAATGGAAGAGTGATGAGGTTGCAGATATGAGTTTAGATGTGATATGGCAATGGCGGCCAAGCCTACATATATATAGTGAGAAATTACAGGAAGACGAAGGCGGGAAGCGGTGGAAGAAGCACACGGATCGTGTGTTTCCTTCGAGCACTTGTGGACCGTTGGATCGGAAGCACACGGATCGTGTGTTTCCTTCGAGCGCTTGCGAGCCGTTGGATCAGGGCCTTTAGTACCGGTTCGTGTTACCAACCGGGACTAAGAAGCACACGGATCGTGTGTTTCTTTCAAGCGCTTGTGAGCCGTTGGATCAGGGTGTGTTTCTTTTGAGGGCTTGTGAGCTGTTGGATCTACACTCCCACCTCATCCACAGGTACACCTTCTAATCGCCTATAAATAGCGACGTCCCTGCAGCGAAACGGCACACAACGAGCGTCTACCTTTGCCACCGAACCCAATGGTTGGATTTAGCCTACCCGCTGGCATGTTCCCTAACACAAGCCCTCGGGTAGGTTGAATCCAACCACTGGATTAGGGTGACACAATGATGAATTGCCGAGGAGGTGGGAGTGGTGGTGGAGGAAGTGGTAGCCATGCCCCTCGGTCGGATCCAAGCAGCTGCAAGGCGCTCTGATGATCTACAACATTCCCAACACTTTTTGGGACGGTCGTTAGATCATCAGAGAAGTCTTGCGGCTGCTTGGATCGAAGGTTGATTTGCTGCTCACTTCACAGCCCTCAACAAAATACTTGCGGCTGTTCTATCTACAAAATACTTCAGTTCATCGACCGAATACAAATCATTCGGATTCCCGTCATACAGCCCAACGGTGCATTTGATATGCAGGCACTCACGAGCCACCGTTGGGCTGTATGACGGGGAAACCGTGTGCATTTGATAAAAGGTTTAATACATTAATTATTACACATCACCACCAACATCCCTATCTAGTGTGTGTCCCTTTCTTCTTCGTGTGTGTCCCTTTCTTCTGATTGCGCCGCAACCATGGACAATCTTCATCATTCAACGCGATGGTTGGGTTAGTTTTCACCGTGAAGGGGGGAATTTCATGAAAATTATTGTAATCTTCCGACATGTCCGTCTTGTCCTCCACTCCTACGATGTTTCTTTTTCCTGAAAGAACTATGTGGCGCTTTGGCTCATCGTATGATGTATTCGCTTGCTTATCTTTTCTTTTTTTCGGTCTGGAAGACATGTCCTTCACATAGAAAACCTGAGCCACGTCATTGGCTAGGACGAATGGTTCGGTGTCGTACCCAAGATTTTTTAGATCCACCGTAGTCATTCCGTACTTCGGGTCTACATTTACCCCGCCTTCCAGGTTGAACCATTTGCACCTGAACAAAGGTACCTTGAAAGAAGGTCCATAGTCAAGTTCCCATATCTGCTCTATGTAACCATAATATGTGTCCTTTTTCCCATTGTTGTTTGTTGCATCAAAGCGGACACCACTGTTTTGGTTGGTGCTCTTTTTATCTTGGTCGGTCGTGTAAAATGTATTCCCATTTATCTCGTACCCTTGAAAAGTCAATATAGTCGACGATGGTGCTTTGGCCAACAAGTATAACTGTTCTTCAACAGTGTTGTCATGAATGAGACGTGTTTGCAACCACCCGCTGAAAGTATTCATGTGTTCTTTTTCAATCGATTCTTCAGGCTGCTCCGGGCATTTAGAGCGTAAACTATTCATGTGTTCCTAGATATACGGAGCCATAAAGATGGAATTATGTAGAACTGTGTAGTGTGCTTGATTGAAAGAATCCCAGTCCTTACACATTATTGCTTTCTTTCCTAGCGTGACTATTCCACGCAGTCTCCCCTCATGGCGCGATTGAGGAACACCGATCGGCTTAAGGTCAGGAATAAAGTCAACACAAAACTCAATTACCTCCTCTGTTCCATAGCCCTTGGAGATGCTTCCTTCTGGCCTAGCACGGTTATGAACGTATTTCTTTAAGACTCCCATGAACCTCTCAAATGGGAACATGTTGTGTAGAAATACAGGACCGAGAACGTTAATCTCTTCGACTAGGTGAACTATGAGGTGCGTCATAATATTGAAGAAGGATGGTGGGAACACCAACTCGAAGCTTGACAAGACATTGGACCACCTCCCTATGTAAACCTGGTAGAGTTAATGGATTGATCACCTTCTGAGAAATTGCATTGAGAAATGCACATAGCTTCACAATGGGTACTCGAACATTTTCCGGTAGAAGCCCCCTCAATGCAATCGGAAGTAATTGTGTCATAATCACGTGGCAGTCATGAGACTTTAGGTTCTGGAACTTTTTCTCTGCCATGTTTATTATTCCCTTTATATTCGACGAGAAACCACACGGGACCTTGATACTGCTCAGGAATTCAAAAAAGATCTCCTTCTCTTCTTTGGTAAGAGCGTAGCTGGCAAGACCTTGATACTTATCTAGATTCAGGTGGTCGTCTCGTTCGTGCATACGTTGGTGGTCCTGCCGTGATTCTGGTGTATCTTTTGTTTTCCCATACACGCCCAAGAAGCTTAGTAGGTTCACGCACAGATTTTTCGTCACGTGCATCACGTCGATTGCAGAGCAAACCTCCAGTATTTTCCAATAGGGTAGCTCCCAAAATATAGAGCACTTCTTCCACATAGGTACATGTCCATCAGCATCATTCGAAACAGATAGACTGCCAGGACCCTTTCCAAAGATTACTTTTAAGTCCTTGACCATGTCGTATATAACATCACCATTAGGTAATTTAGGATTCGTCCAAGGATCTGGCTCACCTTTGAAATGCTTGCCTTTCTTTCTTACAGCATGCCCTTTTGTAAGAAATCGCCGATGCCCCAGGTACACATTCTTGTTTCCCAAATGTATACTTTCAGTCTCACCTAAACAGTGTGTGCATGCATTGTATCCCTTGTTTGACTGTCCTGAAATGTTACTAAGAGCAGGCCAATCATTGATGGTTACAAACAGCAACGCTCGTAGGTCAAATTCCTTTTGTTCATGCTTATCCCACATAGGTACACCTTCGTCACGCCACAACTGTAAAAGTTCTTCAACCAATGGCCTCAGGTACACATCAATGTCGTTGCACGGTTGCTTCGGGCCTTGGATGAGCACTGGCATCATAATGAACTTCCGCTTCATGCACAACCAAGGAGGAAGGTTATAAATACACAAAGTCACGGGCCAGGTGCTATGACTGGAGCTCTGCTCCCCGAAAGGATTAAAGCCATCTGTACTTAGACCAAATATTAAGTTCCTTGCGTCAGCTGCAAATTCCGGGAACTCCTTGTCGATTTTTCTCCACTGCGACCCATCGGCGGGGTGTCTTAACATCAGGTCTTTCAAACGGTCTTCTTTGTGCCATCGTAACAACTTTGCATGCCCTTTGTTTTGGAACAAACGTTTCAACCGTGGTATTATAGGAGCATACCACATCACCTTGGCAGGAACCCTCTTCCTGGGGCACGACTCACCCTCAACATCACCAGGGTCATCTCGCCTTATCTTATACCGCAATGCACCGCATACCGGGCATGCATTCAAATTCTCGTACTCCTCACCACGGTAGAGGATGCAGTCATTGATGCATGCATGTATCTTCTGCACCTCTAATCCTAGAGGGCAGACAACATTCTTTGCTTCGTACGTACTGGGGGGTAATACGTTATCCCTTGGAAGCATCTTCTTTATTATTTTCAACAATTTTTCAAATCCCTTGTCAGATGTACCATTCTCTGCCTTCCATTGCAGCAATTCCAGCGTGGTACCAAGCTTTTCCTGGCCATCTTTGCAAGTTGGGTACAACAATTTCTTGTGATCCTCTAACATGCTCTCCAACTTCAACCTCTCGTTTTCACTTCCGCTATTTATCTGTGCATCAAGAATGGCCCGACCAAAATCATCATCGTGCTCATCAACAATGGGCTCTTCTTCAGCTTCGTCTTCCCCCATTGCAGTATCACCGTCTTCGGTGAACGTAGGATAGTTGTCATTATCCTCTTCTTCTTCATTTTCTTCCATTATAACCCCTCTTTCTCCGTGCTTGGTCCAACAATTATAACCGGACATGAAACCATGCTGCAACAGGTGGACGTGAATGGTTTTTGAGGTAGAGTAATCCTGCGTATTCTTGCAGACGCTACATGGACAAGAAATAAAACCATTCGACGGCTTGTTTTTCTCAGCCACACGGAGAAAATAATGCATGCCATGAATATAGTCGGGAAATCGTCGGTCACTGTATATCCATTGCCGGCTCATCTGCATTATATAAATATATCAAAAACTATTGCACTACATCAAGAGTATATAATAGTGACCAAATTAATTAATACAAGTTCATCACATTAAAACCAAAGTAAAGTAATTGTAATGCATAGTCCTCATAAAACATACATTAATTGAAACTAACATACAACTATCTAAATAATTTATATCCAACACCAAATGCGATCAAAATCGCAACTAAGGTAACTACTGAACCAACAACATAATGGTACCAAGCCTCCTGACTAATGGCATATTTTCTAATCTTTTTAATCTTCAAGCGCATTGCATCCATCTTGATCTCATGGGCATGTGCGACGTCGGCAAGCTTGAACTCGTGTTCATCGATGATGTCGGCAAGCTTCAACTCCAATTTCATCTTCTCTTCTAGGCATTGCAGACGAAGATCTTCACTTCTTTCCAATTTTGCTTTCAAATCATTGTTTCCTTTTACAAAAAACTCGACAATAGGGTCGGTTGGAATTTCCGGTTCAACTACCTCCTAGATAAAAGTGTCTATGTCAAGTTGGTAGGTATAGTTGTTTTAAAAACGAAATGAAACAAATAGTTATGAAAATATACCACATCCGAATCATAGACCGGACGAGGGCCGACAGGGGCGGATATCAAAACCATGACACTATACATACAAAAAAACATAAGAAAAATATACAAGAAATAAATATGCTTTTAAATCATACATGTCATTTTTCTTAAAATAGAAGATAAAGAAAAAAAGCTAACCGAGGTGGTGCCGGTGACGGGACGACGACGCGGGCTATCGACGGCGGTGAGGACGGGACGACACTAAAATCCACAAATAATAAATTAATTTGAGCTCAAAATGCATATAAAAAATTAAACTCTCTAGATAGGCATTTCATCAAACACCTTGCTTGCACTACAAACCATAAAATGAGCTAAACTAGCAATGAAATGAGCTAAAGTTGCAACTTCGGAGAAAAGGATGATATTGCTCACCCTTGAATATATGGGGTGCCTTCAATCCTCACAAATGGTGAGAAAAAATGGGGATTAACTTGAGTGATGGAGTGGAAATGGAGGAGAAAATGTTGATGAACTCAAGCTAAAAATGGTGGTGGAGCTCGGGTGGAAGATGATATAGGCAGGGAAGAGCCTTTGGTCCCGGTTCGTGGCTGGAACCGGGACCAAAGGGTGCCTGCCAGGGGTCCCACGGCTGCTGCCGCATGTGCAGACCCTTTGGTCCCGGTTCCAGACACGAACCGGGACCAAAGGTCCCAATAGAACCGGGACGAATGGTCCCCAGCGCCTGGGCCGATGGAGCCGGGACCAATGACCCATTTGGTCCCGGTTCTTTATTGTTGCGGGATAAAAGGGCAGAATGGATGCCCCTTTTTCCACTAGTGTACCTGCACTAAAATAATAATAGTAATTATTACTTATGTATATAAAATTAAATCTAAGGAGATTCAGACACATGGGAAACAGTTTGACGTGTTCACTCCTTTTATGTTGAAGATTAAGTGTATTATTAGAAGATAAAACTCCAATTTTTGTGTACGGGGGCAATGTTTAGATTGCTAAAGCATGTATGACGTCTTCATATGAGCAGGAAGGAAACTAAAAAGGCTAGAAAAAATTTACACGACAAATATTGTATACAATGAAGAAAAGTAATAGCCTCCACCTGCTGCCTTCCGTACATGAACAACCAGGATCCATCATGGCTGGCTATCATGCTCAATGCCACTGTCGCAGTGCGGCCGCACCCTCGCACCTCACGAATTAACATCCATAAATACTCCGTACATGTAGACTCATATATTCCACCTCCGCAGACTAACTCTTAATCTAAAACACAATAAACTTGTCTCGCACAACTTCTGTAGCAAACATGTTATGGTAGTTTGTAGCAAATTTGATGGAACACACCTAGCTGCGACATGAATATGCCTTAGACCATATCGTTATCTGCAAACATGAATAACAGAAAGCATACGTACATGTGTATCTGATCGAGCACCTCCCTATTCTCACCTGCAAAAACAATGTTAAAATCAAAATTCAGTCAGCACTGATCATTAACATCCACTTATCCAAGAAAAAATATGTCAGTGCACCGAGTAAAAGAACTTGGTACGTAAGCTCATTTTACCTAAATCCTAAGCAGATGTTATACTTCCAATCGATGTTGCTTCATACATATTTAAAAAAACTAATACACAGGTAGGAACAACTATATATCCTTGGCCAGGCCCTTTTTATTTCAGGTTCAATTCAAAGGAACCGACGAAGATTAAGAAAAGGTAAACATATCGTTATCTTTTTCCTTTAAGGTCAGAACCTTATCTTATGGTCACTCCACAAATTCCTGCAATAGTGGATTAGAGCATCGACCTGAGCGTCAATACCTATCATAGACAGGTTGTAATGAATCGATTTGTTAATAAATTTGGCAAATTCACCATATACAATGCAAATAAAGACAAAACATCTCAACAGTTCAAGCTAGAACGTGAAAAAAATATGTAAAAGTTTCAATACATCACCAAAACAACAGAATCCAAACCTATTGCTGAGCACCACCACCATCTGTCTATAGAGAGCCAATGCTTCTTTGTCGAGTGTTCTAAGCCGGCCGCATAGGAGACTCTCTGATGCAGTATAAAGTACCTCAGCCGTAATACATATCTTGCAGTAATCAATGCAATAATTTTGAGATGTTGGTCCGCTATTATATAGAAAATTCAAGTTATAAAACCTTGTAGAAAGAATATCTTGGTGAAATATTTTTTCTATTTCTCTATCTCCCAATTATTCCCCTCGTGCAAAGAACTACAAATTTAATTCGCCTCTACCTTATTGCTCACTAATATTCTACTGGTTATTAGGTTGTTGGTAAGAGCTTTGTTGTGGCGGAACAATGCAGACATGTAGTGACCAAAGATTGAAGCCATGTAGCCCGCGATTATAGCCATTATAATTTTGTCTATTAAACTACAATCAGATTTATCACTCTCTACTCGTCCTTGGTCCTAAGTATATACCCTATTGTCGATAATTCTGTAAGAAAATTTTCACTACAAATTAAATATAAATATTTGTGGCTTGAACTCAATTACTCAAACCTTATGTTATATATCTTCCTCTTATACACCTCCATTGACATGTCAAGCGGTTTTTTCCATGGCATGGATTCTTCACGTTGCGGTCTTACTGGGTATCTATACTAGTAGGCCTTGGCGCGGCGGCACGCCGCGCCCGTAGTGTGTAGTTACCTAAATATTTTGTGTTTAAAAATAAGATGTATACATTAGAGTTTTTTACCTTTTTTTTTTGTAAGAATGGTATATGAAGATTTATTTCTGCGGCGTTGCTGCTTGATTCCTCTGTTGTCTGTGAAGTTTGTTCCACTGCGTCGATTATATGGTTGTTTAAAAAAAATCCTCAATCATACCGCCCTATATATAGGGAAAGTATGTGTAGGTGTACCCATTTAATTTTTTTTTGTTAGTAGCGTTTTTTATACGTGTTTGAATGTTCTCTTTCTTATATAGAAAGAATTTTAGTACGATATAAATGTTGTTTTGGTATATGTTCTTTTTAGCATATTGGACAGTCTATTTCACCGGTTTTATTATTATATTTATTGGTCGGTCGGTGTTGTGCTACGTGTGGGTGATTGAGTGAGATACGTGGCGACGTACCTGTTTGTTATGGAGCCATTTTTTTATCGTATTGCTCTTTATGTAAAAAAAAAATCCGTGGTGTTGCTTTTTATATAATTTTTTTGAACAAGGAGTGCCCCGAAGGGGCTGGAAGCATCTCAATAATTCCAAGCAGTGGATGTACAAAGTATTGCAAAGGACCCCATGAGATACGGAATTACATATAGGTCCCTGGTATTTGTAGAAAAGATCTCACTAAAAGATGAAGAATAGTAATTTGGTCCTTCTCTTTCTCCACAGCTGAGCCGGAGGACAACAACGCCGCCGTCATGCCCGGAATTGGGGACGAAACCACTTGCTCTCGTGCAGACGTAGTGTGCAGCAGCTGACCTCGAGAGGGGCCTCACAGAGGAGGTTGAACATGCGCCGGAATCCTTCACCGACTCCTGGATAGGCCACGAATTGGCCTTGAATGTCGGACGGTTGTCACCTGCCACAGAGTTGGTGCTCAAGAAGATCGCTTCCCAACTCCACTGCTCCTTGATGATGCCTCCTCACCCAATCGTTGCCCCTGTCCTTTGCAACCACATCGCCATGATACGAGAAGAAGAAGACATGAGG